>PVKA01003834.1:77133-105621 GCA_004027165.1 Ctenomys sociabilis
TTTATTTCACTTATGAGTATATGTTCAAGTGGCATCCACTTCAGTATAAATGCTTCAAACTTATCATTCTTAATAGCTGAGTAATACTCCATTATATAGAAATACCACATCTTTTTCAACCATTCCTCATGTGATGGACATCTTGGTTGTTTCCAAGATTTTGCTATCACACATTGCGCTGCTATAAATAGGTACACATATATCACTACGATACAATGTTTTCAGATCCTTTGGGAAAATTCCCAGTAGAGGGATAGCTGGCTTGAATGGGATTTCTAGCATTGGCTGTGACTCATCCACGTGGGTGACACAAACAAAGGATCTACAGAATAAGGTACAGGACTACAAGATAAACCCTGAGGGGACTTCACTGACCACATAAGAAACATATAGTACATGTGTTGGTATACAGGTCTTGCTCTATCTAGGTCTTAACCATCCAGCAGAAAAGTATAAAAATGAAATATACATCACAGGGCCATAATATTAAGCTGAGCTGTAAATGGCTATGGTTGACAACTTCTTTGAATAACTCACTATTGTTGTGGAATGCTGGACTGTGTTGGATTGTGGTGTCAAGTTCAAGCACCTAAGTTAGTTGAATGACAATGGAGTGCCCACCTTTGACAGGTGCAGACAAAGGAAGGGGTATAGAAAGAAAAAAATCAGGATGTGTGTGTATAGACAGTACAGTTGGGATAGATAACGCTGTGCTTCTACATAATCCTATGAGAGGCAAGATTTGCATTAATCGTGGTTGGACAGGATATTATGTCAGCTTCTAGTACTATGGTTATCCACTAGGAAAATAATTATTGAATTTTTGATATAATTCAGGTATAAAAAATAAGATAAGTAAACAGCTACACTCTTAATTTACTGATAAGTGACATCTGCTATAATCATGTCTGTAAGTATAATGTCACGTATGAACCTTGTACGATACCAAAATAGTATGAAAACAGTTTGCAATGTATTAATTTATCGAATCTGTCTTGTTAAGTTGTCTTAAAACCGTCTGATTGATATTTGTACTTCAATAAAATAAAAAATAAATTAAAAAAAAACAGAATTTGCAGATAAGCTGATGTCTACAAATCAAGTACAAGATACTACCAGAATGAGATGCCAAGCCCTGAACTACTTCTCTGAGAGCTGTTTGTCTTCACACATTCAGTGTGTCCATTTGGTTTTAACCTGTGCTTTTATTTTTTTGACAGTGTTTGTTTTCTGTAGCTGTGTGAAAACCCAGCACAAATAACTGGCTTAAGAAGAAAAACATACCATGTACATCTTTTGACAAATCTTTCTTTAAATTTTTAACTTTATTATCACATACTGGACAGTACTTAATTATTTCATTCACTATGCAAATTTACTACACAGGGGCTTGAGCGAGGTAGAAATTTTGGGTATCACAAACATTGACTTGTAAGGGTCCAGAACACTTAATAAAAGTTTTAGAAAGCTGAAGGAAAATTAGTGAGCCACACACGTTGATTTTAGGGAAGTTTATGTAGTAGTTTTATGTGAATTCCTTTTTTTTTTTCTTTTTTTGACAAATATAAGAAGTGTACACAAAATTTACAGTTGTAGTCAAAAATTTATCCACAAAAAAGAAATAATTTGCAAAATTTAGAAATTTGGCTCTCTTACTCATCCTCTATCTTCATTTCATCAGATTAAAAGCTGCTTAACTCAGTTTTCCTTTGAAGAAGAGGCAGAAAGTTTTACATAGAATTTAGAACTTTAAATTGGATTAAATGAAATTATTCCTAAGGTCCTTTTAGCTCAGTGTCTGATACATAATTACTAATATGTGTCCACTATTAAAAGTATTTCAACAACAACAAATATATTGGCAACCTATAAATTCCGAAACATAGTACACTTACAGCCTTAAAGCAGAGAAATAAATTGGTATCAATAAATTAGCTCTTCACAGAATATGGTCAAAGACAGGTAAATATGCTCATAGGAAATGAGTAATTAATGTTAAGTAAACTCACCCTTCGTATCACTATCTTAATTATTAATTTTGATGCATGTGACAGGCAATTATTTTATTAATAGATTGGAAATATGAGAATGTGGAATTTAGCTCCTTCTCTGATTATATTATTTATACTGTGCTCTGTTTTCACAATATACTCAACTCTTAGAAACCTACTTACTAAACCACACTTAAGTAAAAAGGAGATTGAATTTTTTTTTAAAAAAATAGCTATTTCTTTTCTGTTAAAAAAATGTCTCCTTTTTTCATGACTCGACAACAAAATTATCTGCAGAAAATCTTAAAATTATTTAAGACCTCGTTTTATTGCACATAAAACATCAATTTTGATATTATCAGATCAAAAAGCCTTGAAAGATATCCTACTTCTGAGCTCAGTACTTTTTTCTCAAGTTTCCATGAATATTCGTACTTATTCCAGACCTAGCATTTTAGGCAACCTTCTACGTTATACAGGCAACACTGAAATAAATGAATCTTTCTTCCTTAAAGCAATGTTTCTCCAACTTACATAAATAGACTTCTAAACATTGCACTGTTTGCCAGAAACAGAATCTAATTTTATGAGTGCTCGCATTTTATAGAACACTTAGAAACACTTATTACTCTGACACCGTGTGTTTTCTCTACCCATGTTATAGCTCTCTGTGAGTGTGTTCAAATTTGTATTCATTGTCTGTTGTCACTGAAATAAGTTGCCTTTATAAATCTTAATTTATTTTATCACATTCAGGAAAATATCACAGGAGAAATTTAAATGTTTTCTCTGTAAACCTAGAGACTGAAATGACATACAATTAAATGTCCCCATCAGTGGTTCAAATATCTCAGAAATCCTGTACAAGAAAATGTGTAAATACTTGGTCAGAAGAGAATAAAACATTTGTACATCTTTCAATGTTAAAGGAAAATAAAGTAGATTTTTTTTTTTTTTTGTATTTTAGGGAAGGTCTACAGGGTATCCAGGGTGTCACTACTAGATCCAACTTGTAGTGATCCACCTGTTCACAGCCTCTCAAGTTCTGGGATTACAGGTGCACACCACACGCCCAGTCTCAGCATGCCCAGGGGCCAGGGTTGGCACTGCAGGTCCAGAGATCTAATCCTGGCCACTGTGCCTGCTTGCAGATGCTTTAATTCACTGAGATATTTGGCTGGCCTTAATAAAATGGAATATATGTTTTAGGGTTCCTGGAAAACTTTTCTAGATTACAATAAAAAAAAATGCAATCTCTATTTTGCTTTTTGGAGGTTACTTTTCCCTTACAGTTACAATCGTCTTTGATGAAACAACCTGCTGTTTGACAACACTGGTAGAAAAACATAAAATAGACATAAAACAACAGAGAGAGGAGCAGTGTAAACAAAGTGAAAGATGTAGAATTCCTAATTCAAAAGCTTAATGGAAAGTCCTCAAGGTATATTAAATGACATAATATTTATAATTCAAACCTCAAATATGTACCACCCTTTCATAGTTTAGGAAGTTCAACAGTCTTTATTCACAAGATATAATGAAGAATCAAGGAATGTAATGTAACAGGTTCAGATCTCTCTGTATTTGTTTCCCTCTGAAACTGTCTTGTTTTTAGGAAATGAGGTGCAACATGCAAGGAACATGGAAAGACAAGAAGAATGAAAAGGAGAGAGAGAAAGGAAGAGGAGGTGGACGAACAGGAGAGCAGGTCACTGTCAATCTGGATTCCCCATCAACAGTTCTATTTTGCTATTAAGGTCTCTTTTTAATAGGTTTAATGGATTATACCTCTTTCTAAAGCAAATACTTTCCCATTGTATTTGATTTTCTTATTCACTCTACAAAATTTCTGTCATTTTGCTTTCAATATGCTTACCTCAATTTCACCACAGTGCTCTTTTAACACTTTCTCCTTTGGATTTAGTTGCTAAAACCTATGAAGTCTTCAGATTGCCTATAAAACAAAGGCTTCCCAGTCACATGCTTCCAGCTTCCCTCACTAGAACATGTACTTCTGAAGTCCAATATTTAATACAAGCTCTAACATCTACTTACATGGTTTTCAAAGCTAGCCTAGTGGCTTTTTTTTTTTTTTTGATGGAAATTCTGAGACCCCACTCCAGATTTAAGGAGTCAGAAGCTCTGAAGATAAGACTTAGAAATGAGTATTGAACAATTTTTCTCAGTGATTTTTTTAATCTGTTCTTAGGTACACTAAACTTTTGTTTTTGTGTGTTTTTTTTAGGGAAGAGACTACAGAGTCTACAGGATCTCAGTACTAGAATGGCCTCCTAGTGAGCCACCTGTTTACAGCCTCCCAAGAGCTGGGATTACAGGAGCGTACCACCACACCCAGTCTCAATCGCTGTCTCAGCGTGACTTGAGGGTGAGGTCAGCACAGCAGGTGCACACTAAAATTTGAGAACCACTATTTTGTGCCTCAATTTTCTCATTTAAGAAATTTTTCTTAGTTTAGTTCATTCAATATTCCCTTGTCACTGATAGCAACATTTCCTAAACTCTGAAGAAAACTACAAGCACCTTTGCTTTTACAGAACTATCCTGTTCCTGGTGACGGCAGTGGTAAATATGCATTGCATATATTCACTGCATATACAGTGAATAGCATTGCAAGGACCTACAACAGAATATTGTTATTGAAGATAAGAAAACAGGATAAGAATAGGAAGCATAATTGATATTGACAGTGTTTTACCAGATATCTGTCCCTCCTAAACATTAATAGGTATTAATACTTAAAAGTTGAATCAAACTCTTATGTTATACGGATAGAATCTTAATAAAAACCAGACATTCAGTTTTGTTCACTAGCAATACAAGACATTTCCTTCACCTCTTAAAATCTAACGGGGCAATATTCATTGATTTCTGGTCTTTGGAAGGTTTATGGATTTAAAAAACAAAGAGTTCGAGACAAATATGCAAAGCAAAGACTGTGTGTTTCTCCTTTTGGCTGCCTGTGAGAACTTTTCTGGTTGGTTCCTCCACAAACGCTGCCAGGAAAGAAAGCAGCATAGATTTTTCTAATTAAAAGAGCTTCTTGTTTTAGGAAGCATCTCAATGAAGCCCTTGGTTTAAATTCTATTTAAGCAACTACCTTGTAATTTGGAATGCTCATCAGGAACTATGTGTCATTAAGCAGCACAATGTAACTCTGTAAAGGATCCATTTTAGAAATTACATTCCATTCTCTACTTATCTTTTCTGGAGGAGAACCTCGTATTTAGAGGGAAGTTACTCTACTCTTTGGATCCTGCTCCTCTATTTAATGTTGTGGTGTGAGAACAAGTTTCTTTTCTGCTTTTGCCTTTACAGGATGATTTAGAAATGTATTATATTCCAAAGTCTGATAATTAAAATTATAAGTCTATACTCTGAAAACTATATTAATTGGTGGAACAAGAATTAGATTAACAGAACCAAGAATATGGAGAGATGCTGTATGAGCTCACTATATGTATTAGCTTAAGTGAAATATGAAAAATGTAATTTAGTTATCCACAAGCTTTGGACCTCAACAACTGACACATAAATAATTAGGTCTATATTTATGTTTTTGTCCTCATCTGCAGAATTAGATAATTCTTTGTTTCTTTCTCTTTCTTAGTCAAAGTTAGAAAATATTAATGTTTTCTCATGCAAATATTCTTGAAGCATACACAAAAATTTGGCAAAACTACAGCCTTGTCAACTAATCATTTTGTATAGTTTTTAACAGACAACAGACACTTATTGTTTGTCTACAGTCTCTATTTCAGTATTATATGTTGAAAATCAGAATGTAGTATGTATATTCAGTATTATTAAGGATATATCATATATAGGACCATTTGGAAAACAGGACATGTATAATGTTCATAAAAAATACAATATTATCTTGAAAATAGCCTTCAATTGAAAAAGTCCAATTTCTTGTACTGTAACAATAACTTGTATCACAGAGATGAAATGTCCAGGCATTTGCAACTTCCATTTTTCTTGTTTGTATCTTCCAACTTATCCACTGACATCACACAGTAACTAGTAGGGCTACCTCTAGTTTGGTATTTGTTAAAGTATCCCAATATTGCTAGTCTTTTGGGTATTGATTCTACTATTGTAAAAGGTAAGAAATTAATTCCGCCTGAAACAAATTCTCAAGAAATTACTTTCCATACTTGCTCCTGATTAAAGAATATTAAGAAAAACTTGTCAATTTCTGATTGCATTACAAAGAGCCAAATTTAACTTCATTCAAAATACAGCTTATTAGCACCAGCCAAATAGCTCAGCGGATTAAAGCACCTGCTTAAGTAGACAGGGGCCAGCAGTTCGATACCCAGTCCTGCCATGCTGGCCCCACTCTCCCTGAGTGTACTGGGAGGGCGATTGAGACTGGGTGTCATGGTGCACTCCTGTAATTCCAGCACTTGGGAGACTGTAAGTAGGAGAATCACTACAAGTCCAATCTAGTAGTGAGACCCTGAACACACTGTAGACCTTGCCTTAAATACAGAAAAATAAATGCAGCTTAGTTGAAAATTCTCAAATGTTCACTGACTTTTCAAAATAGTTAATGATATGTCATCTGTGGATTAATACTCAGGTTGGGAAAAAGCAATGTGCTAACATGCAGTTAGATTATTTTGATACCATCAATAATTTATTATCCTTTAAACTCTATCAAAAGTTTTTGGGCAGGCATAGTAGGAATGAGTATGTGTTGATTAACTCAAAAACCTTTTTATAAGATTGTAGTTATTACAGGATTTTTAGTCATATCTAAAGAAGTTTACTATCCTGTCATCTGGGTTAAACACACAGAAGCTAGTATGCAGTGGTTTATGTAACAAGTTAATGTGGGATCATTCTGGATTATTGCAGTAGCTGGTGTAGTGGCCCATTTCTTGATAAGATAAAAAGACAGACACAAATGCATACACAGGGAATATATGGATGTGACGATTTATATACAAAGAGAGGAAATTCTATGTATTTATGGAGACAGAAATTGGAGCGATGTCTTCAGAACTTCATGGTTTGGGATGAATCATCAGAAGCTATGTGAGAAGCACTAAAAGATCCTCATTCTGAGTTTCTATAAACAAGTTAGTTTGGCAAAGATTACAGATTTTCATCCTCAAGAATGAGAGAAAGACTGTGTTCTGTTTTAAGCTACCAAAGGACTATAATTTGTTCCGGCAATCTAAGGAAGCTCTATCACAGAATAAAAGAGACTTAGATCATGTGATTCAGGCGAATTAGAGAAGGAGATGTGGTGTTGAAGGCAGATACTGGTAGGAAGGACCACCAGCCAAAAACTTTGGTGAGATTCCGTAATCAATAGTTCTTAAGTAGATTTCCCTTCAGAACCTCAGAAAGAATACATCTCCTTTGGCACCATCTTCATTAACACTGTCCTAGTTTTAAATGATTTGGTTTCTTAATTCTTTTTTTTTTTTTAAATCTCTTTTCTTTTTCCCTTCACAACATGGGAAAGACGTAGCTACATTGTAAAAGCAGTAAATTAGTTTTTAAAATTCATAGTGATGATTTATAATATGAATTTTCGAAACTAACTATAGTGAGCGCTGCTATGGAAAATAAGAACTGATTTGTTAAGCAGATTTAAATAAATTTCAAAGTTCGTGGTAATCAACAGAATTTCTGTTTTTATGTCTTAGGAAACTGAAGAGTTCTCTAGACTATTGTTGGTGTTCTTTTTAAATTTTAATTTATAAACTTATTTATCTTTTACTTTGAATCACTCCCTAAAACTTACATGTGTTGTTAGGAGTTACGACTGAGATATTCTTTTCATCAATTCTTCAAAGTTTCTTGCATTTTTTTCCTTAGGTGAGTTCATTCTGTTTGCATTTAGTAAGCAATAATTATGACTTGCTTTACCCTAACATAGTCTTCTAAATTATGTTTTTTTTTTTCCTTTTAAAGTATCATGGACATTTTCTTTCTTTCATCTTCTAACGTGATATACAAGATGTTTTTTTGTCCTCTCTTAATGCCTTAGTAATTTTGAAAATGTACTAAGAAAATTATTTTTTACTAATTTTATTCTGTGCAGTTGAAAACAAAGTGCTTGTATCATTATTTGCAACTTACCAAATGTGAACAACACAGTAATGTAACGGAGCAGCAGGACTTCAAACATTTCATCATTCTGTCTGGGAGCAAATTCCTCCTATCTGCATTTACTTAAAGGATTTAAGGCAGAGTACTAAACTGTGATTCTGTCCTCTCATATTTCAAATGGGGAAGATAGTATTTCAACAAGAATTAAAACTTTTTATTAAGAACATTCAGCATCTCAGAGGTATGTGTCATCAACACACAGCAGTGCATACCAGGAATTTATCAAAGGATGAAACAAATTATGAGTTTACGCCCTCTTCCAGGAAAATTTTAAAATTTTATTTTATTTATGTGATTCATATTGGTATAATTTATCTACTTAGGTAAATAGAATATTCCTTAAAAATGCATTAAAATTTTACCTTTGCTTTTGCAAAGATAAGCAAGACACCCTCTTAAAGTACAGACCTACTTGCACTAAACTTTTGATTACTATACTTTAGTACTTATTTGTAACTAGTCAACTTCTACGTTAGACTTTTTCCAAAGTATATTGTAAATTAAAGGCAAGTATGCACCTCTTCTCTGATGTTTTACTTACTGCTTTTATACAGAGCTAAATCTACAGAGAAATTGGCCATAAATAAAAATGTCATAAAGTATTGATGAATACTATTCATTATGAAGCTTGATGTTTGTACTTTCTGAAAATAGGACTGTTCTTATAAATAAATTTTAACAGAAAGGCTATGTAAATGATTTCACTTCATGCATGTTTTAACTTGAAACAGTATAATTGTCAAGTGTTTTTAAACATGTCAAGACTGATATTTGACCCAGTGGTAATTTAGACCTTATTTGTTTGTTTGTTTGTTTTTATGTGTTTTGTACAGGCTCTCACTATGCAGCTTGAACTCATAGCGATTTTCCTGTCTCATCCTTCCCAGCACTGTGATTACAGGTGCGTGCCACCACACCCAGTCTCAGTGTCACATTCAGAGTGCCTGGAAGGAAAGGCTGGCATGGCATGGGTTGCTGGGGATCGCCAGACCCTTGCTTGCCTAAACAGGCGTTTAGTCCAGTGAGCTATCTCGCCAGCCTGATTTGCACATAGTTAAGTGAGATGTAGAACCATGCATTATAGGATACTTGCTTCGCCACCATATCTGTGATCCCTAGAGTCACATTTCTGACTTCATAAATATTCTTTTATTTTTGACTGCATAATTTTTTTCTAGTTTAGAAATAAATTATACTTTTTCCATCAACAAGTTTTTCAAACTACATGTAATAAACAGATTAAAGACTTCTCTATCCTGGTGATCAAATCTCTTATAAAATAGGTTTCAAAGATTATTTTCATTTTTAAACAGAACTAAACCTGGTTGTTAGCAACAAAAAAACATGATAATAACAGAAATATCCTTGTACATAATATGAAATCTTAAAATCATTAATTGAAAACCAAAAATCGCTTGAAGAAGAGATTTAAGGATTAAAGTTTAAATCAGTTTTTAATCTTCTTTTCAGTTTTCATCATACTGCAATAGTAATTTATGATGAAAAATATAGTCCTTAACCTTTAATAATTTGTTACTTCAATATATTGAATTGTACGAATCCCAAGGATCAGGTCACCAGAGTAACAGAAATTTATGGCCAACAATTCCATATAACAAGGATTATACAATTACACTTTTAAAATTCATGAAATTCAATACAATGGTGCTTACACTAACACTGGTACAAAGGCATACCAAGGCAGAAACTGCACTCAATATAGAATGAGAAAATTCATTTTAAAACTGGACTTGAATGATTCAGGTTGTACATATGTAACATTTATGAGTCAAAATATATTTTAATACTGACACATAGTACTCTTTAATTTTTATTATAATCAGAAAAATATCGTTCAGAGAATGTGCCTATATCTATTTGAAAGTATCAGAATTACCTCTCTCCAGCTAATGATGCTGGAAAATATTTAACTGATTGTATAGAAATAATTGAAATAAATTCAAACACCTAAACTTGATAAGTGTATGTTAATTTTGAAACTGGTAATTTAAAATTATCATTTTGATATTACAGAGAAAGTGAACTGCTTGCAATGCTGAAAAGAATGCATTTGTTTGCAAATCACAGGTGCACAAGGAAATAACACTTTCTGAACATTTTCAAGCCTCTTCTCCTCAGATTATCTGTCAAGCTACAAGAGCTTGGCCATCAACAAAAATCAAATTAGGGTGCTGCTTTCCCAATAAAAGCTTTTATTTCAAATAGTTCTTGGTTCCATCATTAACTTGAATGATAAATGAGAAGAAACAGAAGCTAGTAAGAAAGGAATATTGCCTGGAGACTGAAAAATATTTCTGAATGGGAACTGTGACTACCAGTACTTGCACATTTTTCTGAAGGAGAAAAGAAGCTTACTTTGAGAGATTTTTTTGCTGAATGTCACAAACCTCTATTATAAATGTTATAGAATTTAAACCTTAATGTTCTACTCTTTCCTCAAATTTTCTCTGATATAGACCAGTGAAAGGGCTGTGTAGTCCCACAAACAGTTATCCTCAAACTTCTACTTTTGCTACGTCCTGTGAAGCTGGGAGGCAAGAAAAGAAACTGTGGAAATCAGAAACAAGGATACAGAAGACCATGTGTAATGGAATTCCTTTGCTTCCAAGAAGTTAAACCACAGGCAGCTAGAGACACTCATCAAAGGACCCATTACCCTCTCAGAATGGAAAACTTTCTTAGTCACTGTATACTCGATTTCATTATTGTATATCACTTATTTTTGTAAGTTTCCTTTTTCTGGATATGAATTTTGATTATGGTTAACTTACTCCTATTACATTACTTTTATTTCATGGTTTTTCAGGTTACTAGACCCACCTAAGGGAAAGGGTTGGACATCAAGCTGAACGTTAAGCTAGTTGCAGTCTCTGGAAGTGTTTGGGGGCATCGTTCCATGTTAAGGGAGGAAAATTAGTGTGTTGTGGGTTTTTTTTTTAATGGCATGGCTTTGGAAGTTCAAAGTATTCAATGGGCACAGAAAGCAAGTTGCAGTCCAAGAATTTTCCCCTATTTTCTTCCATTGTATGCAATTTTTTATTTTAAGCTACACAGATGGTTGCGAAGAACATCTACTTTCTAGAATTTTATTCACCTAGATTTTACAAATAGTCTGTGTTTTTAAGAATCACACAGAAGTATGTTTATCATATCTATATAAAACAAAGTAGAGTTGCACCCTGTCTCCTTTTTTCCAGCCTATTCCAGCTTTTGTTATTGAAATTTGTGCAAATTAGGACCCCATATTCCCATGACCTCATAGATGAGAGTGTACATAGTAATGCTGAAGTGGTATGGTCACTGTCGTTCTTTACCTTATCTCATTTTAAGATTTTTAATTTATATATAAACTTGATATATATTATATTTTATATATACTGTAATATATATATATATATAAAACTGTAATCAAATTAGCCGACATATCATTATTCATATATATCATCTTTTTTCATAGGAGCATCTAAAATGTAGTCATGCTTGTTTTTTGCATCAGGGTTTTACTATGAACTCAGTATGTAGCCAAGGCTGGACCTGAACTTGCAGACAACCTCCTCCCTCAGCTTTACAAGAACTGATTATGGATATTACAGGAGTGCACCACTGTGCTATTGTTTAGAAAATTTTCTACAATCATTGTGCAGTACATAACATCTCTACTTGGCTCCATGTTGGGATTTCCGATTTACTCTCACTTATACTGTTCTCCTCCTTCTGGTCATTATTCTTTTCCCCTTGGTTTTGATTTATTGAATGCCTTCTAAGGTTTTTACTTTTGTGTGAGAACATTGCCTTTCTAAGTCTGGCGTATCTCTAAAATAATGTACTTCTAGTTTATTCATTTTACTACAAATGGCAAATTTCATACTGCTTTAAGCTAAATAATAGTGTGTGTCTGTGTTCGCGCATGCATACACACATATCTATTTTATATCTATATATCCATATATATAGATATAGATAGATAAATAGATAGATAGATAGATAGATAGATAGATAGATAGATAGACAGACAGATAGATAACAATTTCTCCATCAATTTATTCAGGATGTTTTCTCACATGTTAGCTATTGTGAATAATTACTTGATTTCACATTTGATAATTACTTCTACTCTTGTAGGAGTTTATATTCCACTTACTACATTATGCTATTTGTGCCATTAGATAAAAAGATAGCAACTGGAGAGAATGAAAATAATGTACAATGAGAAGACTGCAATTATGCAGTTCTAGAAATGAATTATGGGTGTCTTGAGTAAATTTGAAGTAAGTTACCATAATTATCAATGATGTAAGCAAGTCCAGTTTGTGTAAGTTAGCCATTTAAAACATGAATTTTTGGAGGGTAAAGGTTATAATTATTTGGAGATATAAGTATACATCTTACGCTAAAGGAGAAATTAAGTGAAATGATAAACAAGACTTGCTCATTGGCAATCTCAGAATGATTATCTTTTTGTCTTGCTCACTGAAACACATTTCTTAACATTCTTAAAATTAAGATTTATGTTGATATATTTTCTACTCCTTTAAAACTTACTTATTACTTGTATACGTGGAGGAATAAATTCTCACACTCAACTTTTGGACTCGGCATGACGTTTGGAATTTTCATGCTATGTGCCAACTCTCCTTCCTGGGATCCATCTTAACTCTTTCAACATACACAAACACAAGTAATAATTCTTGAATATTTTATAATTTACTGAATAGTTAGTTTTCTGAGCATCATGCAAACAATTATATTTTTAAACTTTTACCTCTGAGAAATTATAAAGGCAGGACAGTTTATCTGGTTCAATGATACCTAAGAGGTCAATAAGCAGCATAGTAATTGAAACTATGCAAATAAGTTTTATAGACTAGTTTATTTTCTAATCATTTTTGATTATACTTTTTCTATGAATTTCTGATGTATTGCAAGAATTTATTCACTTGCTTCAAAAATATATCACCCAAACTGTTTTTTAAATTTAATTTAACTTTATTTTAAATAGTAAAAACAAAAACAATGGCTAAAACATATAGCATAAACAAAGATAGAAACACAGTCACATAAACAATACACATGGTATAGATCTTCAAAACAAAATAGCTAATTAACAATGGTTGTTATATTACATATTTTTATCATCAAATCTATTACTCAGATTAACAGATATGGAAATGCAACATTGGACAAATAATTGAACATTAATGCTTGCTTTCAAAAAACCTTAATTCTTTTCTTGTCCTTTTTATTATTTAAAATTTATTTTCAAGAGACTATGATCATAATTAATAAGACATTAGAAATGGTAAACATTTAGAAGAACAAGATGCCAGGTGTTCAATCATGATTTTTGTATTGCAAATTGCTGTCTTAGATGTAGTTGCTCAAACTGAGTTGGTCAAAGTGTAACTTTTAAACATTAATGGTTATCTTCAAAGAACTGATGAAATTAGTAGTACAACTCTCCTCTATATATACTTATACTATATTTACTTTTTGTTGTGATTTCACCTTTTCATTCCAAGTTGAGTGGATTTGAGTTTTTCCTCTCCTTTTTTCATAATGTGCTTAAGGATTTTTCTCTTTTATTTAATCTTTCAATGAAATTATTAAAATCAGAGCACAGATAAAAGAAAATAATGCAACTGATATCAAGAAAGCAATACAAAGTATCAACAAGATTGAAGAATTAGTCCGTTGAAAGATTAAATAAAAGAGAACAAATGAAAAGATGAAATCACAACAGATCTTGCAGAAATACAGAGACAATAAATATCTTCTTCAGGACCCTGTATTCTAATAGGATGAAAAACACAGAAGATATGGACAGATTCCTAGATACATGTACATTGTCAAAGCTGAATCAAGATGATATAAAAATTTTATATAATTTAATACCATCAAGTATATTAAAGATGGGATTAAAAAAATCTACTAACATGAAAGTCCATGTCCTGACTGAGTCACTACAAATTCTATTAGAAAATTAGAGAATATCAAAGTCCTTGAATTCATTAATGATATTAAAAAGAATGCAGCATTTTCAAAGTCATTGTTTGAAGCAAGCATTACCCTGATAGCAAGACAAAAGAGAAAGATTCAACCAAAACAATCTACCGAGTGAAGATAGGTGCAAAATTCTATAGTAAGATACTGGTAAACAGAATGCAACAAACCATCAAGAAGATTATACACCAAGTGCAAGTATGATTCATCCCAGGGATTCATGGACAATTCACCACACACAAATCAATGAATACAGTGCGCCACATTAATAGAACCAAGGACAAATATCTCATGATGATCTCAATACGTGTAGAAAAAGTATTTGATAAAGTTAAATACCCATCCATGATAAATCTCTATCAAAATTGAGTAGACGATCTTCATTTTAATCTGCTAAAAGCTATCTATGAAAAATTGCAAGACAACATCATATTAAATGTTCAAAATCTTTGACTCTAAAATCAGAAACAAGATAAAGATGTCCACTGTAATAACTTCTCCATAGTATACTTTGAGAACCATTATCCAGAGCAATTTCACAAGAGAGATAAATAAAAAGAATAAGGAAAGAAAAGAAAGATTTTTATCAGTACTTGTGGGTGATATGATATTTTACATAACATACTCTCAAAATTCCACTAAAAACTGTTAGAATTAATAAACACATTCAGTACCATACAAAGGAAACACTCAAAAAATAGTATTCCTGCACACAAATAACAAACTCACTGAGAAAAAATATTAGATTACCATACTTTTCACAATAGTATAAAAAATGAAATATAAAGAATTCCATAAGCAAGGCAAGGTAAAGATCTTTACTTTGAAAACTACATTTTCTAAAGAATGAGATTGAGATTATATCACAAAATAGAAGACTATTTTTTGTTCTTCTGTATGAAGCACCAGCATAATGAAAATAACCATATTTCTGAATTTGTTACACAGATTTATTGAAATACCAATCAAAATGCTAGTATCACACCTCACAGATGTGGAGAAAAAAATCCTAATATTCACTCACTTCCCAAAGAGACTTAGAATAATAAAAACAATTTTGGATAACTAACACAAACAGAGGATATCACAATATCTCACCTAAAATTATACTGCAAAACTACAAACAAACAAAACAAAATGGCATAATGCTGCAAAATGAAAATTTCTAAACAAGAAGATTTAGATTACATTGAAAATCAGTGGAACAGATTACAGGATGCTAAAATGACTCCAAAAGCAGTCAACTATCTTCTCTTTGACAAAAATGTCAAACATTTTTGCTGGATGAAAGATAGACTCTTTAATAAGTGGTCCTCAGAAAACTGGCTTCCCATATACTAAAGACTGCACCTAGACCCACCTCTCCCAAGTATGTACTACACTAAAATGAAATGGATTAAAGATCTAAACATTAAAACAGAAATGATGAATCTGCTTTTCCTTTGTTACTTTTCTCTCATTGCTGGGGCAAAATATCAGTCAACCCAAATCAAAGAAGGAAAGGTTTATTTAGCTTACACTTTAAAGAGGTTTCAGCCCATAAACAGCTGACTCCAAGAAAGAGTAGCACATGGCAGAGGGCAGCAATATAGGGCAGCAGGTAGACAACAAAACAAGAGCTCTATTTCTTTTTTTTTCATATTATATATTTTCTTTTTTCTTATTTTATTGAAGTACAAATGTCAATCAGACAGTTTCAAGACACCTTAACAAGACAGATTCGATAAATTAATACATTGTGAATTGTTTTCATAATGTTTTGGTATTGTACAAGGTGCATACATGATATTATATTTACAGATATTATTTTAGCAGATGTCTCTTATCACTAAATTAAGAGTGTAGCTGCTTACTTATCTTATTTTTTATGCCTGAATTATATCAAAAATTCAATAATTATTTTCCTAGTGGTTGACCGTAGTACTAGAAGCCGACATGATATCCTGTCCAACCACCATTGTTGCAGATCTTGCCTCTCATAGGATTATGTAGAAGCACAGTGTTATCTATCCCAACTGTACTGTCTATACGCACACAGCATGACTTTTTTTCTATACCCGTTCATTTGTCTACACCTGTCAAAGGTGGGCACTCCATTGTCATTCAACTAACTTAGGTGCTTGAACTTGACACCACAGTCCAACACAGTCTAGCATTCCACAACAATAGTGAGTTATTCAAAGTTGTCGACCATAGCCATTTACAGCTCAGCTTAATATTATGGCCCCGCGATGTATACTTCATTTTTATACTTTTCTGCCAGATGGTTAAGACCTAGATAGATCAAGACTTATATACCAACACATGAACTTTATATTTCTTATGTGGTCAGTGAAGTCCTCTCAGGGTTTATCTTGAAGTCCTGTATATTATTCTGTAGATCCTTTGTCTGTGTCCGCCATGTGGATGAGTCACGGCCAACGTTTGACCAGTTTGCTTTCTGTGAGAGCTTGAGAGAAAGTTTTCTCTTCATGTGACTCTCTCTAGGCACACTATAGACCTTAGGATCAGTGGAATAGATTAGAAGACGCAGAGGCATCTACGAAAACTCTCAGCCATCTTATCTTCGAAAAAGGGGCTACACAAGCTCTCTGGAAGAATGATAGCCTCTTTAACAAATGGTGCTGGAAAACATGGCTTTCTACGTGCTGAAAACTAAAACTTGACCCAGCTCTATCACCATGCACTAAGTTAAAGTCAAAATGGATTAAAGATCTAAACATTAAAACAGAAACACTCAATCTCCTGGAAGAGAACGTAGGAGGAACTCTTGAAGACATAGGGGTAGGTAAAGAGTTCATGAACAAACATATATTTGTACAGGAAGCTCATGAAAGAATCAGCAACTGGGATCAACTCTTCTTAAGGAGCTTCTGCATGTCAAAAGATATTGTCAACAGAGTGAAAAGACAACCCACAAATTTTGAAAATATGCTAACTAATAAGCAATCAGACAGAGGACTACTGTCTAGAATAATAAAGAACTAAGATATAACAGGACCCTCAAATTTAAAGACCCAATTCAGAAATGGGCATCTGAGATGAATACACACTTCTCAGAGGACGAAATTAAAGAAGTAAATAAATGTATGAAAAAATGGTCCACATCACTAGCCATTCGTGAAATGCAAATAAAAACAACACTGAGATACCATCTCACTCTAGAAAGAATGGCTATCATGAGGAAATCAACCGACAACAAATGTTGGAGAGGTTGTGGAGAAAAGGGAACACTTCTCCACTGCTGATGGGAATGTAGACTTGTACAACCATTGTGGAGGTCAGTGTGGAGACTCCTCAAAAGAGTAGGACTAGAAATCCCATTCAAGCTGGCTATCCCTCTACTGGGAATTTTCCCAAAGGATCTGGAAACATTGTATCATAGAGATATATGTGTACTTATGTTTATAGCAGTGCAATGTGTGATAGCAAAATCTTGGAAACAACCAAGATGTCCATCACATGAGGAATGGTTGAAAAAGATGTGGTATTTCTATATAATGGAGTATTACTCAGCTATTAAGAATGATAAGTTTGAAGTATTTATACTGAAGTGGATGCCACTTGAACATATACTCATAAATGAAATAAACCAGACACACATTTGTAAATATCGTATTGTCTCCCTAGTATAACAAGCAAAAAGCAGAAATACAATAGGAAACATACAACAACTAAAATCACTTGAGTCAGATAAGGCAAAGTGAATGGCATATGCTGCTGGATACTAATCAGCTCTTCTTCTGGATGGTTAACAACCTAAGTTCACAAGTCAGAGTTGGAGAAATAGAAAAGCCACAAGGCCAGCCAACATTTTGGCCCTAGCCTTTCAAGGTCGGCAAAGACTCAGGACATAGGAGAACCTGTACTGCAACATCATGCAACTCAGGTGAGCTCCAAAATTTCTGAAAAAGGAGATTATGGAGCCACAGAGGAAAGAGATTGAAGAGCTCTATTTCTTACCGTTTAACTGTGTTATACCTTTCAGTTTTTGTTTCTTCTTTTGAGTTCTTCCACTAGGGAAACAATACAATATTTATAAATGTGGGACTCGTTTATTTTACTTATGAGTATAGCTTCAAGTTGTGTCCTTTTACCTATGATGGTTTTGAATTTGTTTTTCTGTGTAGTTGAGTAATACTTCATTGTATAAAACCACAACTTTTCATCCATCCCTCAGGTGAGAGGCATTTTGGTGGTTTCCAATATTTAGCTGTCACAAATTGTGCTGCTATAAACTCAGGTGCACATATAACACTGTGATGTTTCAGTCCTTTTGGAAAATTTCTAGCAGGGGGATAGCTGGAGTGAATGAGATTTCAAGTCCTCATTTTTAAGAGCCCTCACACTAATTTCTATCACCGTTGCACCAGTTCAACCATTCCTCATGTTTCCCCCACAGCCACTCCAACCTTTCTTGTTGGTTGAAATTTATATTTCACGGATGGGTAGTGATGTGGGAACATATTCTTGAATTTTTTTTTTTTTGTTGTTTCTATATTTTTGTCTGTCGAGAACTTTGTGTTCATTTCAGATGCCCATTTCTGGACTGGGTCTTTAAATTTTGGGGCACTAATGTTTTTTAGTTCTTTAAAAATTCTAGAGAGAAGACCTTTGCCTGAGTGCTTATTAGTTAAGACTTTTTTTCCCAAGTTTGTGTGTTTTCACTTTGTTGGTAATTTCTTTTGACATGCAAATCTTCTTAGTAAGTGGAGGCCCCAGTTGTTAATTCTTCAAAGTATTACCCATAAGAATTGATTTTTGTTCATGAACTCTTTGCCTATTGTGTCTTCCAGAATTCCTCCTACTTTCTCTTCCATGACACTTAGTATTTCTCTTTTAATGCTTAGATGGATTCACTCTGACTTTACCTTAGTGCATGGTGATAGACCTGGGTCACATTTTAGTTTTAGGCAAGGAGAGAGACAGTTTTTCCAGCATCATTTGTTGAAGAGGTTATATTCCTTCCAGTAAGCATGCTTAGTCCCCTTGTCAAAGATAAGGTGGCTGAGTGTGTTTGTAGTGGCCTCTTCATTTACTGATCTATTCCATTGATCCTCAGTTGGGTTTTTTGCCAATACCATGCCCATTTCATCACAGTAGCTTTGTAATATAATTTCAAGTTAAGAATTGTAATGTCTCCTGTCTTGTTGTTGTTGGCCAGTATTGCCTTTGCTATTCTAGGTCTCTTCGGGTTCCAAATAAATTTTGGGAACAATTTTTCTATGTCTGTGAGATATGTTGGTGCTATTTTGAAAGGCACTGCATTTAATTTGTACAATATTGGGAGTATGGTCTCCTTCACAATGTTGGTTCTTCCTATCCAGGAGCCGGGAATATCTTTCCATTTTCTCAGTCTCTTTTTTCAGAGTACTGTATGTTTCATTGAATAGATCCTTGAGTTCTTTAGTTAGATTAATTCCTAAGTATTTCACTTTTTGCAGGGCTATTGTACCAATTATTGTTTCTCTAATTTCCCTCTCAGTGTGTTTGTTATCTATTTAGTGGAATGGTACTGAACTTTGGGTATTGACTTTGTATGATGCTACTGAATTTGTGCATTCTAGTAGCTTCTTGGTGGGGTTCTTTGGGTCTTCCAAGTAAAGTATCGTGTCATCTGCAAATAGTGGTAGTTGAACTTCTTGTTTACCTATTATTTTTCCTTTTATTTCTCTCTCATACCTAATGGTTGTAGCTAATGATTCCAGAACTATAATGAATAGGAGTGGTGATAGAAGACATCCTTGTCATGTACCAGATTGAGAATGAAAGATTTTAGATTTTCCCCATTTGATGTTATGTTAGCTGTTCGATTGTGATAGATAGATTTTATCAGACTGAAGTAGAGGCCATCTATTCCAATTTTCAGTAGGATTGTGGACATGAATGAGCGTTAGATTGTATCAAAATCCTTTCCAGCATCAATTGAGATAATAATGTGTTTTTAGGATTTGCTCTATTAATATGGTGTATTATTCCTTTTATAGATTTGCATATATTGAAACATCCTTGCCTCCCTGGATGAATCCTACCTAGTTATGGTGCATGATCTTCTTGATGATTTGCTGTATTCTATTTGCTAGGATTTTATTGAGGATTTTTGCATCTATGTTCATGAGGGAGATTGGCCTGTAGTTTTCTTTTTTAGTTGTGTCTTTCGCTGGTTTTGGTATCAGTATAATACTTGCCTACAGGAATTATATTGGGAAGATTGCTACCTTTTCAATTTCATTGAAGACTTTAAGGAGTATATGAATTATATATTCTGTAAATTTTTGGTAGAATTCAGCTGTGAATCCATCAGGACCTGAAATTTACTTTGTCAGTAGGTTTTGTATTACATTTCATATTTCATGGGCTGTTATTGGGCTATTGAGTTTCTTATATCTTCTTTATTCAGTTTTGGTAATTTGTACCTTCTAGAAATCTATACATTTCTTCTGTGTCTTCAATTCTGAGAGAGTAAAGATTCTATTGATGATCTTCTGAGTTTCCACTGGGTCTATATTAATTACAACCTTTTCATTCTTTATGCTTTATTTGCATTTTTTTCTTTCCTCTTTTTGATGAGGTTAACTAGGGGCTTATCGATTTTGTTAATCCTTCAAAGAAGCAGCTTTTTGATTCATTAATTTTTTGAATTGTTTTCTTCATCTTAATTGAATTAATTTCTGCTCTAATTTTTACTTACTATTTCTTCTTGTCTTTGGGCTTTGGGTTTTGTTCAGTCTACCTTTCCTAGATGTTTGAGGTGCAGCATTAGGGTGTCTATTTGTTCCCACTCTGTCTTCCTAATGTGTTAGTTCACAGCTATAAATTCCCCTCTATGAAGTGCTTTCATCTCATCACATAGAATCCCATAAGTTGTGCTTGAATTTTCATTGGGAAGTACATATTGTTGAATTTCTTCTTTAATTTCATCTGTTACCCATTGATTGCTGAAAAGGGTGTTATTTAATTTTCATGTATTTATGGGAATTTTCTGGTTTCTTTTATCATTTATTTCCAGTTTCATTGCATTGTGGTCAGATAATATGCATGGAATAATTTTTGTTTCTTTTGTACATGTAAGCATATCCTATGGACTAGTATGTCATCTATCATGGAAATGATGTATATGCAGCTGAAAAAATGTGTATTCAGCTCTGGTTTAGAGGAACACTCTGTACATGTCCACTAAGTCTAGTTGTTTCAAGCTCTGCTTCACTTCTGCTACTTCTTTGTTCATTTTTTGTCTGCTTGACTTATCATTTTTGCGATAAGCGGGTTTTGAGGTCTCCTGTTAAAATTGTGGTATTGGATATTAGATTTTTCATGTCCCTTAAGATTTGTCTTATATATTTGGGTCCTCCCTTGTATTTACACACATATTTATGAGTGTTACCTCTTCCTCTTGAACTTTTTCCTTAACCAGTATATAGTGGCCTTCTTTATTTCATTTGATCATTCTTGGTTTGAAGTTGAGACTGTGTGAAAACAGGATTGCTACTCCTGCTTTTTTCTGAGGTTCTGGGGCATGCAGTATTGTTTTTCATCTTTTGACTTTCAGCCTATGAATTTCTTCATGAGTTAAATGTGTTTCTTTGTACAGCATATTGTTGGATTTTGCTTCTTAATCCACTGTGCCAGTCTATTTCTTTTAATTGATGAATTAAATCCATTTTACATTATTGGTTATAATTGAGATGTATTGACTTACAAGTGACATGTTATTTGCCTACTGTTGCTTATTCCTTTTTCTCCTGTGTTTAATAGTTTGCCCTATTTGATGTTTTCCTTCCATTCTCATTTATGCAGTTCTGATCAGCTTGGTCTCTCTCTAGAATGTCTTTTAGTAGTCTTATAGCATTGGCTTTGTCATCGTGAAATTCTTTAGTTGTTCATGTTCGTGGTAGTATTGCGCCTCTCCATCAAACTTGAAAGAGAATTTTTCAGGTTATAGTAGTCTGGGCTGGAATTTGTTTTTGTAGAGGACTTGAAGTACACTGCTCCATGCTCTTCTTGACTTCATTTTTTTGTGCAGAGAAGTCTTCAGTTATTTTGATGGGTTTTCCTTTAAATGTGTCATTTCTTTTATCTAGCAACATTCAGTATACTGATGCGAGATTTCTAGGATTTTGACTATTATGTTTCTCAGTGTGTTTTCAATTGGGTTGACGTTTCAATTGGGTTGACGTTATTTTGAGTTCAATATGCTTTGGCTACCTGAATGTCAGATTGTTTCCCCATTTTTGTTAAGTTTTCAACATTGCTTCTGCCAATATTCATCTTATGTCATTTGTATTAACCCCATCTTTCTCATTGATGGCTATTAGTCTCACATTGTTTGTCTCTGCATCATCTTGCAGGTGATGAATTATTTTCTCCTGCACCCTAGTTGTTTGTAAGAGATGTTTTCTTACCTTTTTTGCTAGCTGCAATGGTGTCTTTGAGATCTGAAACTGTCTCGCCATTTTCATGAAAAACGTTTTGCAAGCTTGTGATTGAGATTTTAAGTTCCTCTATGTCTCTTTGACTCTGCTTCCTGTGAACTATTTCTTTCCTATATTTCTCATTCAGGTTTCTATTGTTTTTCTAATCTTCTATTTTTTATCAGTTTCTTCTTAGTAGCAATTATTAATTCTTTCATTATAGTTATCCTTCCTTTTTTCACTACAGATATTATTTCTGATTTAATTTCCTGTATATTTTTCTGAATTTGATTCTTTACTTTATATGCTATTAATTCAGAGATTTCTTTTTTATTTCAGAGGTTATTTCTGATCTGAATTCCTCTATACCTTTCTGAAATTGTTTCTTTACGTCTGATATTATTAATTCAGACATTTCAGCCGTGTCATTCCCAATGTGTTCTGTGCTAGTGTCTTCTGCATTTGTTCTGGGTGGGCCCAAGGCCTGAGATTGCATTTTGCTCCTTTTCTTTGTCATTTTGCATGGTACTGTCCCATCATCATTGGTTTAGAGCTTTGTTGAAGTTATCAGCTTAATATCTCCTGAATTTCTTACCATAGAGAGATTATATGATTAAGGCAGTTATAGTTTTGTATTTATAGAACTACAGTAAGGAACACTAATAATGGGTAATCATATTTATCAGTTGACAACCTTTGTAACTACTGGCTTTGTATTTTAGACAGTGAGAGCAATCATTATGTCTGCATGTCTAAGCAGATATTAAACTAGGAATTTGTATTCAAGTTCTGTCTGATCACATCCTCTTTATGTACCTGGTGTTTTTCAGGCAGACTACTTCATCCCACTTGCCTTTTGTCCCTTCTCTTAGTCAAGAGAGAAAGAGGGAGGATTTTGTTATTGATCTGGGTCTAACAAAGTGTCTCAGCTTACCAGTTACAGATCTATGAAGTTTTAATTCAGCCAGTTGTGTATGGCTTTGGTCTGGCTTTTGTGCTCCTCTTATTCCTGCTGCAGCCCATGGAAGTGAACCTACTGTGCACCCTTGGCAAGATGTTCTACTCCTGGATTAGCTAGGTGGTTCTGTTCCCTAGCTTCTCTGCAGGGTCTTCAGCTGCAGTTTTACACCAGGCCTGTACACCAGGCCTGGGCGGGGTCTTGAAGGGTCCAAAGAGCAGGACAGAAGGACTCACTCACAAGTAGGCCTGGGCTGGGTCCAGAGGGATACAGCAGGCAAAGGGGAGTGTAGAAGCTCTCCTACACAGTAGTTGGGCTTGGGTTTGGGCTGCTTCTGGAGGGGTCCCAAGAATGTGAAGAAAGTTGTCACTTATATTCTGGGCCTGGGCTGGTTTTGGAGGTGTTTGGAGGGGTCCTGAGAGCATGGCTGAAAGTCTCATTCACAGGCTGGGCTTGGGCTGGGTCTGGAAGGATACAGGAGATGCACTATAGACTGGAAGCTCTCCCACACACTTGCTGGACCTGGGCTAGGGCTGTGTCTGGAAGGGTCCTGAGAGCTTGGTGGAAGTTTTCACTTACAGGCAGGGCCTGGGCTGATTCTCATTCACTTATTTTTTTCTATTTTATCACTTTTTTTTTCACGTATCCTAGCCCTAAATAGCGACTGATAATCTTTCTACCGTGGTTTCATACAGGTACAATCATTCTTCAAATTGTCTTTAGTGAGTGGTGCAATCATTTTGAGACTTATCCGTGTTGTAGCTTGTGTCCACATTTCAATCTTTTGCATTGTTCAAGTGAAATTGCATTATGATGACTTAGGCCATTTCATTTCTTATTTCACCCAGTAAACAAATATACTATCATTTTACTCTTCCTGTAACTCTTCCTAATACACAGACCATGCTTCTCAAAAGAACTAACAATGATCCTGATTTATCATGATTATTTCTACTTATGCATTACACAGTCACACTTGAAACAGAACCTACAGTGTCTATAAATAAGCATACATTTGTATGAACTTTACATCATTTCATATAATTGGAATAAGAGCAAATCTGTGATTTTACATTATAGTTTTCCACCAAACAAACATGATTTGTCATAGTTTTGTAACACATAAAGTTCAATATCAACCCCTCTGCATCCGGATGCTCCTGGAGAGGGGACTGAATTGAAGGGCAGTGCTGCTCCAGTGGAATAATCCACCCATGTGCAAGGTGGATTGTGATGTTAGGACATGGAACACAGTAGGAATGGAGCCACAGAGGCCTTCATCTTGAAGATTTGTCTCTTGCTGATATTTCTCCTTTGGACCAACCTATTATAGAATGAAACATATGAAACTTGGGCCACTGAGATAGCCTAATTAAGCAAGATTAGGCAAAGGCAAGAACCCCATCACCATATGTGTGCCAGCCCTGACCCCAGGATGGGCTGAGCCAGCCACAAAATAAAAGAAAAAGAAGGAAATATAGGAAACTTTTAGCCAAATAAGTCTTTTTAAAGTTGAAAGTGTCAAGAATTGTATCCTAGCAAGAAAAGCTTACGAAAACAAGATTAAATATTGCTATTAGTATTCACTTTATATGAGAAAACATTTATTTGTATTGCAGTTTGTGGATATTTAACTTGATAGTACCTTTTACATATCTTAACCATGTTGCTATGAATATTTATGTATAAACTGTGTCATACCTGGGTGCATATATAATTTTAAGACATGTATATGCGGGAAGAAAGTGTTTGGCTCTTTAACTGAAATGCTAACAATATCCTAAGTTAATGTTTTCTCAACAATGTATGAACTTTCCAAAAGTTTTGGAACTTAACACAGTTGTTATAATCCTATTATTTTCATTTTAGTAGTTTGTTGAGCATCAACAAACTACTATGTATGATTTAAGGTCTAGATTTTAGTAAAAATTTTGGCGAGTTTTGACAAAGGCGCACAGGTGTGTAACTTCATTTCTATCAATATGAAGGTACCTTCATTGCTACAGAAAGACTTCTTCTACTCAATCAATCCCTACCTCACTTTCTTTACAGGAAATCACTGTCCTGAATTTTTTTACTGTAGACCAATTTTATCTGTTTTGAGCTAACTAGACTGTAGAATTGACATACATTTGTTTCTAATTTATTCCTTGCCATGTAGCCTGATGCCTTCGCCCTTAAATTTTCATATATTCCTTGAAAATTTTTATTGCTAAGTATTGTAAAATGCCCAAAATTGTTATCCATCTTTTTGAAAACCTTGAAATATTTTATCCTAGTTTTTGTCTGATAAAACTAAAGCTCCTGTGAATACAGCCAATTAAGTACTTTTGAAGTTTTTATTTACCTTTGGTAGATTATACAGAGGTGCATTTTGCATATGCATGTGTGTGTGTGTGTGTGTGTATTTGTGTGTGTGCATGCACACATGTGTGTGCTGTGAGGATGAAAAATGTCCTTTTGAAGGAAGACTCACAAATACTGTATAGTTAGTGCAGAAAATGGTAATAGAGATGTTTTTAGGCATGTTTTCATACATATTGCAGAGGCTTTCTCTATCTGTATTTATCAATTCAGCAAAGCTGACATCTGAGTTCTGATAATTACACAGGCTTTGACTTACTGTGAATCACCACAATGGTTCACAGATGTTATGATTGGATAGAGTAGGAACTTAGCATTCTAAAGTTGTTTCAGCAACACCTTTGAAAGTGAGCATGATAAATAACATAAGAACATGCTTTTCCTTCAGATTATTCAGTATTGTACACTAGCCAGAGAGCATAAAATCCATGCAACTGTTTCATTTGAATGGCTTCCACCAGTGCACCTGGGGGCTGGGCCAGTACTGCATGTGGTGCTGGGGATCAAACCCTGTTCCCTGTACTTGCCTAAGCAGGTTCTTAGTCTGCTGAACTATCTTGGCAGCCCAAGGCAAAGTTATTTAATAAAAAGTTTCTTGCACTTTGTCTTCCCTTTAAGAATTTTCTAAACCTAAAAGGTAATGATGGGCATATTTTCTACAATTGATAGTTTTAATTAGCATAATTCTTCCTATATCATACTTTCTCTAATGTCCAATCTCATGCCCTGTTCTTCATGGTGGTCAGGGTGTAGTATGAAGGGTGTTCGATACTTCTTGAGGCAGATGCTGGTGGGATTTATTACAACTAACATACCTACATCCTTCTTCAATCTCTTTTTCACATTTCTGTCCTAATCATTCCTGTCCCATTTTACTTGCTACTAATTTAAGTGCACTGTTTGTAGCTGGTACTAAAAAGCCATTTACTTTTAAAGTGAGGAATTATAACAGCACAATTGGAGCAGCTAAGCTCAAAGGCTCTATAGTATGGCTGATGCTTTTCACCTTGTAACTCCTCAAAAGCCTGTGATTTTGTTTAGTTCTGGAATGTTCCCCAAAAGTCTCCTATGTTCAGACATTGCAGTTCAAAGGTAGTTCAGTAATGGGGATGCTATAGGGATCTGTACACGGACCCATAGATGAGTTAGTTCATAATTTAATGCTTACTAAGGAGTGGGTCCTGCTTGGGTGGGCCTGAATGGGAGAGGTGTGGGAAGCACCAGGCTGGTGTTGTGCTTCAAAGGTTCTATCTCTCTCCCAGGCTTCTCCCTTCTCTCTGCGTATCTATTGATTGCCATGGCATGAGGAGCTCGCCTCAGCCATACACCTCTTCTGTACCATTTTTGCCTTGGAGTTGGCCTACCATGCTTGAATAAGGCCTCTGTGCTATGAGACAAAGTAAGGTTCTCCTGCTTTTGTATTACTAAGTGTAGCAAAAATAAAACAGGGATGTAAAGCCAAAGTGAATTGCAATAGCCTGGGAGAAACTTCTTTTTCTAGTTATACAATTCACTGGATATTCTGGGAGTTCTTTATAAGAATCTATAAGAAACATAAATAGTTTTATTTATAAAAATAATACTTATAAATATTTACCTGTTTTACATATAAGAAAAATACTTCAAAATACTTGGCTAAACCAAGAAGAATGTAGGAAGAAGTTCTGAGAATGTATTTACTCACTGTGCAAAAAAAGCAAAATAATAATGATAATAATAATAATGGTGATTAAAACCTAGAAGTTAAACAAACTCAGAATTTAAAACTGTCTAAGAAGCTCCTGAGACCGGCCAGAGACAGCGCGGCCGACTCCGCCGTCCTGCTCCATCCCGCCCGCCCCCGCCCAGCCCCTGAGACTGGGCAGAGACAGCGCGGCCAACTACGCGGTCCTGCTCCATCCCGCCTACCACCGACAAGCCCTTGAGACCGGCCAGAGACAGCGCAGCCGACTCCGCCATCTTGCTCCATCCCGCCTATCACCGCCCAGCCCCTGGGACCAGCCAGAGACAGCGCGGCCGACTCCGCCATCCTGCTCCATCCCGTCCCTGCCTGCCCAGCCCCAGAGACCAGCCTGAGACAGTGGCTAACTCCAGCGGCCTCCTGGATCCCGTGCCAAGCTCTCCCAGCGAGAGCGAATTTACAGGACTCACCAGGCTTCCCAGATCAGTGAGAGGGTGGTGAGTCTGAGGGAGAGCCTTTGGCTTCTTCCCACACGTGCTACGCGGATCCCTCTCCCCAACCCCTACAAGCCAGTGACTGGCCTGAAACCTCAGGTCCCACTCACCAACACCTCCCCGGAACCCCTGACCTAAAGCCCACTGATTGAGTGGGAATTTCCCCGATTCTCTGGGCATCAAAGGTCAGTGAGTGTAGAACCTCAGGCCCGTCGTGCCTGAGATATATTTCCCAGGGATTAAGCTGCCCGTCACCTCACGTGGCCCAGTGACAGCTCCAGGCACACTGTGCCAGAGAAACACTTCCAGGTGATTACTGGTCCCACCCCACAGCCCCAGACCCAGTGCAGGTCGGCCTGGAGTGAGAACTCCTAGCCTGCCACACCGGAGGGACATTTCTCAGCAATCCACGGTCCCA
>PVKA01003835.1:0-105511 GCA_004027165.1 Ctenomys sociabilis
CCCCCCCCCCCAAAAAAAAAAGAAGAGGAGAAGCTGTTTACCTTGTAAAAATCAATTAGGTTCCCTTTCTGAATGAAGCTCTAAAGTACTTAGCCAACATGTTTATTAAACATCAGCTAGTTTCTTGGAGAAACAAAAGATGAACCAGGAAGGCCGACCAAATAGCTCAGTGGATTAAAGCACCTGAAAGGAGGCTCATAGGCTGGGGTTCAGTCTCCTGGCTTGCTCTTCCAGCACTGCCCCCAGGGCACACTGAGAAGGCAATTGAGATTGGGCATGGGGGCTCACTTGTAATCCCAGCACTTGGGAGGCTGTAAACAGGAGAATCCCTATGAACAGATCTAGTACTGAGAACCTGAACACTCCTAAAATAACAGAAAAAACAAACAAACAAAGACCGAATTTGGGGCTGGGGAGATGGCTCAGTAGAATGAGTACTTGTCTGGCAAGCACAAAGGCCTGAGTTCAGTCCCCAGTTCTGCACAAAAAAAAAAAAAAAAAAAAAAAAAGATGAGCCAGATACACTTGTTTAAAGCAGAGAAGTGAGCAAGGTTGCTTTATGTTCTCCTCCTGCCCCAAACACTGATATTTCTCAGAAATAGGGGGAATAATAAGGGAATCATAAATATATATTTTATATCATAGATAAATTAATAAGTTACCAAGATGACCCTCATCCCAAATAAAAACACTGAAAATGATTATTAGAAGACAAAATCAGACAGCTCAGCTTTCCACAGAATTACAGTGAAACTCAACACGAGATCAGTCCCAGAAGTGTCCTCTTCATGATATCACCTTTCTCAGATGACCAACAGCTCATTTTTCTTAAGAAATGTCATCTTCTAGCCATGTGATACTTCCTGGTAAACCCCAGACACTCAGACATGTGTCCTTACTGAATCCAAACCCTAGTTTGGTTTCCTTGGTAGCTGTCAAAACATTCCCAGGCCAGTGGGAAACTCTTTATGAGATTCTCCTATTTTCTGTTGGTAAGATATTTTAGAGAGGAATCAGATATATTCCATATACGACTTTCTCCAATTCTCCCTATGATTCTACACTTTATGTTCTTCAAATCTTTTTGGTCTCTCAAAATATAATCACAGAGTACATACTACATACTACTGTTCCAGACTTTGCCTTCACAAAAGTTTTGCCAACAAACCAAGTAAAATATAAACTGCAGAAGTGCTTCACAGGATAAAAGCAGAAAAAGAAGCGTAGTGGTGTATTGTTTGTCTATTTTAATGTTACAGGCACTTACACAATGGTAAATTTTCCACTGAACAATGTAAGGCCACCAAAAGATATGAAGATGGGAACAGAACCACACAATCAGCTTTGTGAGCTAATGCAAGCAAATTCCAAACACCACTGAAAAGGCCAGTAAAAATAGGTATTCATTTCATAGACTGATGTGTGGCATAATGAATAAGTAAAATGAAACCGTAAGTGTCAACACCTAACATTTTATATATAAAGGTTATATATAAAATTTGTAATCAGGAAGCATATTGATGCTCATTCATCATCTAATTTAATCTTCTGAAATAAGCACTATTGATAGCCAAGTTTTGTAGAAAAGGCAATTAGGCCTTTCAAGCCTAACTTGCTCAAACCCAATAGCTAGTAAATAACAGAGCTTGGACACAAATTGTGTGCATCTGCTTTCATGCTCCATTCTTTCTCTTAGTAAGTGGGCTAGATTGAGAATGCCAAAAGGGGTGCACGAGCAGATTGGAAGCACAGAATTAAACGAAACTCTAAACGGCAGTCAGATCGGAGGTCCAATCATGAACAAGCTCTGCAGGAGTGACTCTGCTTTCTGTTTCCTATAGACATACTGAGTGTTATGGTTTGGACCTTAAATGTCCCTAAAAAATTACGTGTTAAAAACGTGGTCCCTATCTGATTGGAAAGCTACTGGATAATGGTGAGAAAATAGAAAGCTGGGTGAAATCAGAGGAACAAGGTCATTACAAGCATGCCCTTAAAGGATGTAGCAGGACCCTGATCCAGCCTCTCTTTTTCTTTGCTTCCTGGCCATAACAAATTTAAAAGCTTTAATTTACCCCACACTACACCATGATGCTCTGCATAATCACAGGCTGGAAGGTCTGAGACCATGAGCCAAAATAAACCTTTTCTCCTTTTATTTTTTCTATCTTTTATTTATTTTTGCATTTTAGGGAAATGTCTACAGGGTGTTCAGGATCTCACTACTAGATCAGAGTCATAGTAATCCGCCTGTTTACAGCCTCCTAAGAGCTGGGCTTATAGGAATGCACCACTACGCCCATGCTCAACTGCTGTTTCAGCATGCCCTGGGGGCAAGGCCAACACAGAAGGCCTGGGGATCGAACCCCCAGCCCCTGAGCCTCTTCGCAAGTACGTTAATCTTCTGAGCTATTTGGCTAGCCCTAAACTTTCCTCTTTTTAAACCACCTTTCTCAGGTATTTTCTCATCATGATGGAAGGCAGGCTAACAATTTGACAGACTATATTTTTTAGTATTACTTGAAATTTAAATAACTATACACATGAGTGGTTTGTGTGTGGGCACAAATGTGCACGTGTGTGTGTGTGTGTGTGTGTGTGTGTGTAACACTTTACTTTCGAGCCAGAAATTCTTTATTCTCTCTTTTTCTCCAGGTTCCACTGAAAGGGAGAATCTCCAAGGACCTATAGCGGCAATGGCGATCTCTGCCTTTTAGAGATGAGGGCTCAAAGTGCAACCCAGAACCCACTTATTTATCACTAAGTCCCAACACTACAAGAAAACCTGAATACACAGGGCTTAGTTTAGAAAAAACAGCCCATACAATACAGGGAGGAAAAATCACAGAATTAGAAGGATCTTGGACCCCTGAATAGCTATTAGAAAGCCCTCACAACTGAAAACACCATCTCTGAGCTTTGAAACTACTGAGATATACATTTTCATCATACTAAATATCTAAAAATTTTGTATTTCACTTTTACAGTAGTTACTGATACCTTGTCTATTACAAAGAGTAAGTGAGACAAACAAAGCTGATTGGACACAAGACCAGTGCTCCACTAAGAAGGAACAGAATGACTCAGGGGTTAGGAGTATGTTCAGGAATTGACAGAGCCCAGTATATTTGGAACACAAAATAGAAGGAACAGAGATGTGAGAATAATACTGTAAAGGCAGACTGACCTATGATGTTAAAGGCCTGAAGCCATGTTGGGGACTTGATATTTTATCCAAAGAGTAATAGCCTTAAAAAAGGACTCATGTGGCTGGCCTGATAGCTCAGCAGACTAAAGCACCTGCTTAGGCAGAGCAGAGGTACCAGGGTTTGATCCCTAGTGTGCCATGCCAACCCCACCCCTGGGGCACACTGAGATGGCAATTGAGACTGGGCGTGGTGGTGTGCACCTGTAATCCCATCACTTGGGAAGCTGAAAACAGGAGGATCACTATGAGTCTGATATATATAGTAAGACCTTGTATACCCTGACTCCCCTGTACTGAATGCAAAAGGGGGTGGCTCATGGAATGGAAGGCCAGATAAAATGAATACTTTGCAGTGCTCCTTTTAACTTCATAACAGAATGTAGATTACAGATGATGACACTGAAGCAGGAAGATAGGTTTAGAGAATTTTGGAGTGGTCCAGGAAAAGCATGGCAATAGTTTGACCATTGATGATGGCAGCACAGTTAGAGAAAGCCAAGAGATATGGGAGTTCTTCAAAAATTAGTCTACAGTACTTCATGTTACAAATATTTGCTATACTGCAGAAATAAAAACCACAACAGAACTGCCCTCTCCATTGCTTCTATCATGGCAGAATAACACCAGAAGAAACAAATATCAACATTAACTAGTCTTTGACATAATATAAACTCTACACCATGAAGACTTTCTTAACTGTAAATAACTGAAATTAACCCTAGCTAGCTAACTAGTGATTACTTACATATTAGAGGGCAGTCATTCATTCAATGTCCATGACAGACGGAGAGCCAAAATAAAAGGCAGCCAAGAATAATGACAAAATCACACCACACCATGTCAATACTGTAAATAGTATTTTCCCACTGCTATGCTATACAGCTCATGGCCAAAGCTAAGAATACCATGTATGCTGAAATCTTGAATTTTCGTACTTCAAAATCATATCTAACTTTCACAGTGCTTGCATGATGATTTTACCCAAGGCACCACTTTTTTGTAACATTTTTCTTCCAATTCAAGTTTTGGCTAGAACACTCTATTTGAAAGCATCAAACCCACATGCCTCAACCTTAAGTACAAGGGAAGGTAGGTAGGAAAATTAATATATTATCTTCTGTAATAGTAAATTACCTTTAAGGAAGCAAATTCCTCAAGCACAAAAGAATGTTTAAATATGTTGGATGTGATAATTAGCCTTAATTTCCAGCTTGACTGAGTTGGGACGCATCTGGAGGATTAAACACATTTCTAGATGTGTCAGGTGAGCCACAGAGGCATGAACTTAGAGCCTGTATCCTGTCCCTGGCTCCAACCTCTCACAATGTTGACCTTCTCTGCCTCATACCCACCATGAAGTAAGTACCTTTTGTCACCATTTTTCCACTATAATGTTTCTGCCTTGGGGGTCAACAAATGATGGACAGAAGCCTTAGAGACTGTGAGTTCAATTAAACTTAAGTTTTCAGTTGCAGATGCTAAATATTTTTGTCTTAGCCACAGGAAACTGACTAATACACTGGATATAATAGCTAAGCTTAATTATCAGCTTGATTAGCCTGGGAACCACCTAGTAGGTTAGAGAAGCACTCTTCTGAGTGTAGGTATCTTCTGAGCTGCAGGTATCTAAGAGACATGGTCTCTGGGTCTGTATCTTGTTATTATCATCTTCCTTGCTGGAGCCATTCTTCTTTGCCTTCTGGCTGCCATGGAGTAAGCATTTCTCTGCCATACCTTTCCATCATATTTCTGCTTTGTAGCCAGTTGATTATAAACTAAGCCCTCTGCAACCATGAGCCAAACAAACCATTTCTTCTTGTAAGTTGTGGATGATAGATTCTGTGTTCTAAAAAAGAGAATGCTGCCACTGAAAATTAGTACAAGGAGTGGGGACATTTTTATGACTACAAGTGAGCATACTGTTTATAAGTTTCTGGAATGTATTTGTCAGAAAAGAGTAACAAGATTTGGAGATATAGACTAGAAAAATCATTCAATGTTATAAGCAGAGCTTGATTTTTAAAAAAAAATCTCTGATTAGAGCCAAAATACTGCTAAGCATGTAAGCAGTAAAGACAAGGCTCAGGAGCTTTCAGTTAGACACAAGAACTCCATTCACAATTCAATTAGAAGTCTTATGAGCTACATTCAGAAAAAAAAAATACAGTCAACATTTTGCCGATGTCCTAAGACTGTAGGAGGCTAAGGATGTTTTATTTCTTTGGTTTTGGTGCTGAAAATTGAATTCACAATTCCATGCTTGCCAGACAGGCATTATGCCCCTGAGCTATAGGCCCAGTGGAAAAGTTTAAGAATGATATATTAAGTGATTTGGTGGAGGAAATTTCAACCCAGGCCAGCATTCAGGCTGTGGTATGATTATTGATTGGTATGATTATAATTATAATCATATTTGTATGATTATTGTTGTAATGATACATTTGTATTTAGCGACATTTATAGTGAAAATTGAGGTCAAGGAGTAGAGCCAGAGATTTTAAAACCTAAATTTGGACCCCTCCAAAAAAAACATGTAAATTTAGGGTCAAAGGAAATGTGGTTATCAAAAAGATTGGCACCAATAAATAGAAATAAAGTACTTTAAATCAGATCACAAACAAAGGCACCATTAGAGCAGCTTGAGAGTCAGCAGAATGCCATGGATAACAGGCTGAAGAGTTAAAAAGTGTAAATCATCCATTCAAAGAGGTCCCCTGCAGCCCCTGCTCAACAGGAGCCTAGGGAATTGGTTCCCCCAAGATTCATTTTATCATACTCAATTATACAGGAATGTAGAGATTGCTATAGCCACAGTCTAAGGGGACCTAGTTATGCTGTCAGTGGATGGTAACATCATCCCTGTGATGCTAGTGATTCAGGAATGCAGATTATAATAACTGCAGGAATATGGGAGCTTCTGCCCAGATTTCAAAGGGTATCCTGCATAGTCAGAAAAGAGGCCCTAGAGAAGAAGGTGTTTGAAGTCATAGGAATGAAGTGAAAGGTGACTAATTTGGAGAATCCAGAAACATAGAACATCTGCCTAGGAGACAAAAATAAAGCAAGCAGAGACAGGCCAAGAAAGAGACTGCAGGCTGTAAGTATGGAGCCACCCAAACCCTCCAGTATCCACATTTTACCAATATGTGTCCAGATGTTAAACTCTGCACTAAAAACTTAGCATTTTCCCTGATGGGTTTCAATCTGGATGTGATCTTTTTCTTTGCTATCCCTTTCTTCCTCCCTAATCTATAACTTGCTTTCAGAATTTCACAGGTTCATACCTGAGTTTGCCTTGAGTCTCAGGGTAGATATTGCAATTGCTTTTTGAAAAATACTGGAACTGCTGTGGAAAGGACTATTGTACTTTTTGCCAGTATTTAGGATAGTGGAATCACAATAGGTGGAACTGTTAACTTGTTATTGTGTTTATCTGAAGAGAAAGAATGAGTGAGTTAAGATGTGTTGAGCTGTCAAGTTGACAAGGAGTGGAATATGCAGCTTAAGCTTGCCAATTTGATTGACTTGGATCCACTTAGGGATCAGTAAAGCATACTTGTTTGCTCATCCGAGTGGGTCATGGAAGTATAGCTTTAGGGACTACGTCTAGTCCCTGGCCCATTCCCCTCCGGTACTGCTTTCCTGCTCCATTCTTAGCCACTTGAAATGAATAACTTCATTTCACAGCACCATTCAACCATGACATTTCTGCCTTGTAGCCAACCAAGGCCCTAGACTTATGCCACAAAAACTATGAGCAAAACAAATCATTTCTTCCTTCAAGATGTGAGGTTGCATATTTGCTCCTAACAATAGAAGACCTAATACACCGGGGGACTGAAAAAAGAGAAGTAGTTATCTAATTACCTTCCTGGGCAGTTTACCAACAAGACCATAAATCAAGAAATGGGCACATAGTTATTATGTCTAAATGTCCTCTGCAAAGCCTATTGCAGCCATAGGTGGGTCTTTTTGTAGGTGGCTGAGTCTAGGTTTTGTGATGGCAAAAATCATATGATGCTGTTATTGATTCACAGTGTGAAGATAAGATTAAGAGTGAGTACTACCTTCCCAGGGCAGCCTGGATAAAATGATAGATAAAGAAAAGGGGCTTGCTGTTGTGTTTCTTGCTGCTTGTCACATGTAGCTTGCTGCTTGCTGACTTGCTGCCTCCTGCCTGATGTACACCATGCCCTGTTTCTCCTCTGTGCCATCCTCTGTCATGCCACCCACCTTGGGGCCAGCCAACTATTTACTGAAACCTGTATGAACCATGAGCCTAGTAAGCCTTCCCTCCTTTAACTTTGGGTGTTGGGTATTTCGCCTTAATACTGAGAAATGAAATGAAGACAAAGAGATGGAGTTATTTCAAAATAACCAGAAAACTAAAAGAAGATAACAAATATTGAAATACAAATGCACTCATAGTCTCCAAAATATAGAGCTTGTCTATTAAATAAATGCATTCCCTAATTATTTTAAAATGAAATAACAGAAATTGCCTATCAAAAACAATTCTGTACAGAAACTTTTCATAAATGATTACCTATCAATGTGTTTGTAACCCAGGCTTGGCTATATTGGTTTTCTCAAAGTAGGTTAACAGAATTCAAAAACAAAGTAGAAAGAAAGGGATAGTGGTTATTAATGATGCAGAGGGTATCTGGTTTAAAGATAAGGTGTCTGAGACTGAATTGTATGACCTGATTATACTGGAAGAGGTCATATAAGGCTCTCCTTCAAAAATGCAAAGGATCAAAGAGGACACAGAAGATTGAACTGTTGGCAAAGGGAACAATCTTATCTCAACTGAGTATTCATGAATTAACTCCTCATTTGTAAGTCATTGATGTCATAAGTCATGTAAATGCTTTTGAGTCCATCTATGTACAAAATATTGCTTGCACCAGAAGTCACTAGGAAGAAAAGAAAAAAAAAATCAACAGTCTCTACCCCTATGGAATTCACATTCTAGGTAGGGAATATTACCTAAATGATTATAAAACTTGTCAAACACATGATAGAGACCAAAGAACTGTTTTGGACTTAGAAGAAGAAAGCAATTAATTATGGAACAAGCTGAATCAGTTAACAGAAGAAAAGGTGATATCTAGGCTGGGTGTGAAAAATGAGAGAGTAGAAGAGGCCCAAAAAGCCAATCTAGTACCGAAGTGCTAAGTTTCAGAAATGAGGGCTCTGGTTGCTGATGACCAAGAAGTCTGTGTCAACAGCACTGAGTGCCATAGCATGAACAGATGAGTTATAACATGGACCTGGAAATGTAGACCAAGACCAAATTATTAAGGGCCTCAACTAGGTGACCTACAAGTCAGGACATATTTGAGAGGGGAAGAAAGATTTGTGGTTAGAACCACTGGTATAAATTGGGGCCATCCAGACAAACCCATACACATAGCCATGTTTGCTGTCCATGTTATACCACGATTTATTGTTTTAAATCAAAGGGAGTGAGCAAATATATTTGAGACAAGCCCTAATGAGGATCATGACTGTGAATTAGACTTGTCATTGTGCAATTGGAGGAGGAAGGACCCAGTTTTAAAGCTTATTCAGGTGAAAAATAAGCCTGGCAGAACAGAAGCAATAGGGACAGGGAAGAGGTGGTAAGAGTTACTAGAGGTCTTCCAGAGAGGTGGATTTGCAAGGAAATGCCTAAGTTCTTTCACACACAGGGTGAGTAACAAGCATATCAAAGCAATTATCAAGAAGGGGCCAAGAATAAACCTTTTCTACAGCCTGAGCTCTCTAATGATAGTTTTTAATCTGCCTAGTCAGAGTCCATGTAATCCATTCTTGCTCTCTGGCCTCTAAAATATAAGCCAAAGTGCCAGATTTAACCAGCATATTCTCTGTGCTGTTCAAATTAGTAGTTGGAAAACAAGAATCTCTGCCCAAAAGTATCTTCCTCACATTTCAATCAACCCTAGCCAAAATACTGCCTTATGATTCTCTTCTCAGTATCTTAGATTGCTATTGACCTCAATTCCCAGCTATAATTCAAATGCCTCCAGAAGAGAAGATTCTTTAAATTCTTATCAGCTCCTACTCATTTATATCTCTCTTATCAGTACTTCATTTATTCCTTTCATTGTTCTTATGGGAGTTGCATTATCTTTGTTGTTCATCTTTGTTCTATCTCTTGTTTCTAATCTTTTGAGGGCAGATATTTTTTAATTCATCTTGGCATCTTGGCAACACATTTTGTGCATTGTATATTTCATAATAGGTGTTCAATTGTAGACTTTCTGCTCAAGAGCCATGAAAGCTTAGATAAAGTAATTTTCCTCCTGAGCTTCACTATCTTTGACCTGCAAAGTAAAAACATTAAAATGTACATCGGAAGTTTGTTAGGAAAATTGTTTTGAGTCACATCCAGCAAACTCAACCCGTATACAAACATAAATCAGTATTTGCAAGCAGTCTAGCATAATTCCTGGCATGTGAGGCTGTGTGTGTTGGATGAAGGAACAAGTGTGCAGCCTTGCCTAAGTGCCCTTTCTGAGTCCAGAAGGGTTTGAAGATCAGCAGAAGGATCAAAGAGGGGCTGGGACCAAGCCAAGGACAATGAGACTGGCATCCCAGGTTGGCATATGGATAGTCCTCTGATGCCAAGGCAAGAAAGAAATTTTACTATTCTCTGAGTGCAGAGCCTTTTCCATTAGGAGCGCTGTCAGACTGTGGCTTCCTAGATAATCTCTGTCCCCGTTGACTGCTTCCTTCCCAACTCTTCCGAGTCAGGATTTACTATTCATGTGTCAGCTGTGTGACCCAGTTACAATCTATTGTTTTCATTCACTAATCTTTTAGTTATTTGTCTAGGTTTCTTCATCTGCTTCTCTTTGAATTTGTTTTCTAAATATATGTCTGCTGAGCTCAAATTATTTTTACTTCTTTTCCTTATAGCTCCCCAGCCAATTCTGAAAGCTGATTCTCTAAACAGTCAATTTATAAGTGGGTGATTTGGAATATCTTTAAGCAAAGCTCAGTCATTATTTCTGTAAACCCCCTCATTCCTTTCTACTTTCTTCCCAAACCAACTCCATAAAAATCATGTACTGTGTAAAGGATGTGGAAACATAATGAGGCAAATCATGGGAAACATGGCTGGTAGAATTATTCACTGGAGCAGATGGCAGGTCTGAAGAAAAAGATGCTGGCACCAAGGATGTCTCCTGAGACAGGCAGAGCCCATCCCTAGAAAAAATGCAATGAAGCAGTCACTTGAGAGAAGTAACCTTGGAAGGAACATTAGAAAACTGGGGCCAAAAGGCCATGGGGGACACCATGTCAATATTACAGAAGATGATTCAACCATCACACCATTTACACAGGGGACCTCTGGGAGGATGCAGTCCTGCTCCTCAAAGTCATTATCATTATCAGCAGCTATAAACAAAGAGTGGGCGCAAGGATGGCCATGTCCCAGATCAAGTTAGCTTTCAGCCCATCTGTTACCATTTATCTGGTTCAGTGATAGTTGAGAATTTAACAGGTTCAAAGAAAAACTGCGTTGCTTGATTTGAGAAGTTTTCTCCCTTTTCCTAGTAGAAAATCATGTACAGTGTACTTACATTATACGTGCCCAACTCTGAAATAAAAGTGTCTTGAACTCTGTATAAAATTAATAACTAGCTTTTTGTAGAGACATAAAGCAGTTTTTTTTTTTTAGTCTGGCTGCTCATAAATCCACAAAACCCCATCACTACTGAATTCATAAAAGCAGGCCATAGTGAAATATATTTTCCAAAAGAATAAATTTGGAAGTAAAATTAAGGATCATCGAATCAATCAGCAAGAGGAAGAAAAAGATTTCGGATATCTGTCCACCCAGTGGCCATTGATTAGGCTTGGGTGTAGAGTTCAAGCTAACTAGGATAGTTCTCTAGACCTACTGCAAAGCACAGGCAAGCTGAGGATAGTCTCGCATCTTGACAGAGGTGGAGTTTGAAGGAAGCATGTTAAAGTGGGTGAAAGCTACACAAGGCAGCACACATGTATTAAACAGCAACAAGAACTTCACTTCCAGAAGTAAAAGAGAAAAGTTTAAAAAAAAAAAAAATGGAGGACAAAATAAAAAGTGAGATAGAAAAAAATGGTTGCTTTAAATTACAGCTCTGTAACACAGGACAACTTTTTAAACTTCTCTGGGTCTGTCTCATCTTTCAAAAAGGGAAAATAAGACCCCACTTTATGAGAGAGAATGTATAAAGCATCTGGCACACACAGAAGGACAAGAAGAGCAACTGATTTATAATAAAAATGACCCATGGAAGCAACAACATTTATAGTGGTAAATGGTTCCAAGGCGAAAGAGAAATAAATGGTGGAAGACGAAGGAAAACAAATCAACGAAGTCTAACTTCTTAGAGAGAGAGAGAGGGAATAACGATCTATAAAAATAAGTCAAAGTCACCTAAATAGCAAGACAGAAAGAACTTAGTGTAAGGGGTGAGAGACTGGGAGAGCTTCTTTTTAACTCAATTTCATTCTCCCTAACAGAAAAAGGTTTTTAAAGACCCTTAAGAGACAGATGAGAGCTTTATACACCGAAAAACACCACTAATCTCTTCTGAATGCCATGGGATGAAGAACTCCTTTCATAAAAATATTTTTATCTTATTTGTACATCATTGAAGTTCACAATTGATAGCCATCTTGGAGAGTGATTACATATTCATGCTATAGCTTGTTGGCTTCTTTTCCTCTAATTCTCTTCCCTTCCCTCCCACTGTCTTTTTGGCAGAACCTGGAATTGAACTCAGACCCTTGTGCTTGCCAGGGAAGCACTTATTCTACTGAGCCATCTCCCTGGCCCCTGAGAATTTTGTTATTGTTTGATTTCTCATGATTATCATTCTTTGGAGGAAAATAAAAACTTAGTGTTATTTTAATTTGCATTTCTCTAATGGCTGGAGATATTGAACATTTCTTCACATATCTGTTGGCTATTTGTATTTCTTCTTCTGTGAGGTGTCTGTCCATTTCTCTTGCCCATTTCTTGAGTGGGTCTTTAATTTTTGGTGGCTTATATTTTTTGATTTCTCTGTATATTCTAGATATTAGACACTTGGTTAAGGAAAATCTGGCAAACTATTTCCCATTCTGTCGGTAGGTTGCCTTTTCAGTCTCCTGATTAATTATTTTGCTGTACAGACATTTGTTAGCTTGACCTAATCCCATTTGCTGATTCTTGCTATTATTCATTGGCAACTTAGGTTGTGTTTAGAAATTCATACAACTATGTCTTCAAGTGTCTTACCTTCTCCAGTCACATTCAGCTTTGTGCTCTTTGACAAAGAGACCAAAAGCATATGTTGAAGAGACAATAGCCTCTTCAATAAGTAGTTTTGAGAAAATTGGCTATCTGTTTGCAGAAGATTGACATTAGATCCTTATCTCTCACCAAATACTGAATTAAAATAAAAATGCATCAAAGATATTTATTTTTAAATGGAGACATTAATCCATTTTAAAATAGAAAGTAGGCTGTATTTTATGGATTGTTAAATGGGGGGTCAATTCTATACAACAGCAAGCTTCTGCACCAGATATAATAAGTGTAAGGCATAAATATAAATTAAAAAGAAAGAAACGAATACTTTGTAACCTGCATGGGGAAGATAAAAACCAGGTAGATGAGCCACTGAAAATGCAGTCAGGTGGTTATGCCATGGCATCATGAAATACAATGGAAGCACTGATAAAGCAGCAATTAGAACACCAATGGTGGATAAGGAACTCTTCACTGACAAAGTCCTTTTCATTGGGCTCGGAAAGACCCACCAATGCAAAACATACCCATTCATCATCCCTTGGGAGTTTGTAATGTCCATACCCAAACAACTCAGTATTTTTGTATTTTCCAGCTCTCTAACTTCTGAACAATTCCTGAAAAACTTGCCAATTTCTGTTTTGAGTCAACATTCTCATCCTTCTATAGGAAATGTCTGGTTCAAATATTTCATACTGAGATCACTATGGATACTTGTGATATTTGGTAGCTACTGTTTGGAACTATAACACATTGACCTAAAATATGAGTCCACTAGTAGGAATTTCCAGCATGGAGGTAAGTCCAGGTCAGGGCAGGAGTAGAGTTGATGGGTCACTTGCAGCCACAGATAGATATGCTTCCCAGTACTTTCCTGTGTAAGCAGCTGCTGTAAAAAATTTGTCATGATTCTAGACACCCAGAAAACCAATAACAAGGGTGAAGAATTTCTTGACTGTTTAAATGTGAGTACCCAAGTCCCATATGGGGAAGGAGGACTGGATGGGCTTGATGCTTGCCTGATGCTCAGCACTCAGATTTACAATTATGTTTTATCCCCACCCCTGCTCTGAAGTCTAAGGGTTTATCAGCAGAATGCCTGGTGTGGGGTGAGGATATGTGGTGAAACCATTACTGCAAATATAGTGCTCATAAAAATTCTGGCAATTTGATAGGTGACGAGCCATTGTAATGCCAAGTCCCGTGCTGTGAAATCAAATGGCAGAACTGAGAGGCATGGCTGCCTAGCCATTTGGAATTTACTGTCCACCAAACAGGAACTAGGCTGAAGGAACTGGCTGTTGGAAAAAATCTTTATTTCATACTGATTGCAAAAACACAATCAGATGGGGTGATAGTTTAAAACGGAGAGGAAAATCAACCTTTGGAAATATTTCAAATATATCATCACTACCATAAGTGTTACAATTTAAGTAATCAGCAAATGTTGCATGCATTATACTATATGCATCAATTCTCTAAAAATGTCCAAGAGAGTATGAGCTATAAAAACGGTATCACCCATAATCCCCTCCTTTAGAGAGAGAATTGAAAAGCCCAGAAAATACCACAATGGAAATGAACAAAGGAGACATCTCAGTATAGTGAAAAAAGTACTGGAGTAGTAAATTAAAGACCTGGCTGTAAGTTAGGAATGTGATTGTGTTTGCAGTATAACCTCTACTTTATCATATGAAGACTTCAAACTTTGAATTTAGGTACTGATTTTAATCAGTGGTAACTTCTGGAAGCTTTGTGGTGATATGGATTTTAAAACTATGCCTGGGCTCCATAGGGAAAAACAAATTGCCATATTAGATTAAGAATGACTACCATGAGTTTGAATAGGGAAGAACATATGTAACATATATGTGATATATGTCACATATGTGTAATATGTATATGTATATATGTTATCCACTTTACTAGATCATCATAAAGACACCTTTTGTTTTAACTTGCAATGAAGGAGGCAGGTTCATTTTCAATCTGCTCACACAATTGACTGAGTATTTTTTGTGTACCTGACATTGCATTCTGCATCAAGATATCCTGAAAACTATACAGACCTCACAAACAACACACATACTATTTCACAGTACAAGGTGATTAAGTGTTACTATGTAGGTATGTACATACACAAAGTGCTACGTGAATATAGAACAAATAGAAGTACTAGTGCCCAGGGAAAGGACATGATACTAAGAACTGATCTTGAAAGATAAGGAACTTTCAAGGACCACGTGCAATCAGAGTACAAAATAATTATCGTGTGTACTAAAGAATGGAGAGCCCAGCATAGGTAAAATACCAAATGCTTGGCACAGAGTAGTGATAAATAAATCAGAAAATATGAACTGGCCATGCTCTTTAGGCCAAAGAGCCTCACTATGCAGCTCAGACCTGTCTCAGCCTCCTCAGTGCTGGGATTACAGGCGTGTGCCACTATGCCTGGTTTTGTTGGCTGGCACAGTGTGTCTGGTGTTCCAGGGCTGGCATGCCATGTGGTACAGGGAATCAAATCTGGGTCTGATTTGAAAGCTCTTAGACAATCAAGCTATTTCCCCAGCTCCATGAAAGATTTTTAAGGGTACTTTTAACAACTGATTTAACTGAAATATAAAACAACTTCCAATCATTTTGATACATCTTTTCCTGATGAAGATTCAGAGGATCTTTAAACCCACAAAATATTTCATAAATATTTGATCATTTGGGTATATACCCGTACAATGCCTAGTATCTTGCAATAAGAGAAACCATGAAAAGTAAAGACCTGACATAGGCAACCAGGTACAATGATAATCTGCTGCAAATATTTGTTTTTCTGAGGTAAGGGCACAACATTTGTTCAACTAAGAAAATCCTTCTTACAACATAGGATGATTTCTTATTTTAAGAAGGGCCTGAACATTTAAACACTAATTAGGTGCTGAATGGCAGAGGCCCATCCCCAGCCTATGCTGTGAATTCATAGGAAGCAAGTTCCAGAAACTCAGGAACTTTCCCCTTGGGTCACTCGAAGTATACTTCTCTGGGCAGAGCAGTCTGGTGCTTTGGTTCAACCCCAGTACCTTTCTCTTTGGCTTCCTTCTTTCTTTGATCTTTTTCTGAACACATTTCAGGACTCTCTTTCCACTCTGAGTTTTTAGCATGTTCAGTATGCACATTAATCCTCTTGGCAAGCATCTTGCCCTTAACTCACTTGTTTACAATTATGCCAACAGCATACTGAGTAGCCATTAGACTCTTCCAGCTTTGCCGCAGTGACATTTGTGTGGCATTGCCTTGTAACAGTACTCATTTTCTTGATGTCTACAGTATCACCCTTTTGGTAGAATTGCATGCATGTGGCCAAAGGATCAGCCCTATGTCTTCTGAAGGGCCTACAGAAGCGTATAAGGGCTTGGTCTCCTCTTTCCTTTTGGGTTAGTCATTTTGGCAAATTATTAAAAAGTGGGAGTTCCAGGCAAAAGGAAATTAAAGTGCTTTGAGATACCTTGTAGGTATCTTCTTAAAAGAGTTAAAATCATCATACCATGGTAATATATGCATGCCCATGTTTATAGCAGCACAATTCATAATAGCTAAATCTATTAAAAACTGCCCATATGTCCACCAACAGATGCATGGATAAAGAAAACACACTAATTGTATACAATGGAGTACTACTTTGCCATGAAAAGGATAAAATTGAATCACAGATAGGAAAATGGTTGCACCTTGAGACCACAATCTTAAGTGAAATAAATTGCATACACAGGTTTAAGTGTGTCACTTCTCCTATGTGAGGAGCCCAAAGAGTAAATAAAGAGTGTTAGGGAGAATGAATATTGTGAAGTACAAAGAATATGCTCAGATGGGAAGGTGAGCAAAGGAGGGGGTGGGGAATGGAAAGAAGGAAAAAGGAGCAAAAGAGAATGGGAAGCAAGAAATGGAAATACAAAGAGAAAGAAGGGTTGAAGAGTAGGGAGAGCAATGGGAGAGAAACCAAAAATTTGGATGTGTTATGTGCACATAGACGTTCCCTATGACGAATGTGATCAGGATGTCTGACAAATGAAATATAAATTAAAAGTTGTTTCATGTCGAGATGAAATGTCTTCCAAAGCCAGAGAGGAAACCAAACTGGAAAAGTAGTGGGAGATGAAAGTTTCTAATCTACAGAAAAGAGAAAGATCAGCCAGGATTGAAGCTGAAGATACAAAGAGGCTCTCCAGGAAAGGCAAAGGCAGAGTTAGCAACACAGCAAATGCCCTAGGAGCTCAGGAAAGAACATGAGTCAACAGAAGAGTGGCGTACCTAGAGGGCTCCTGGGCAGAGTGAGACAGAGCTGGAGCTGAAGGGGTGTATATGGTCCCCTCTAAGTGAACACACGGAACAGTGAAATCCAGTCAGGATGCATGACACTTTCCCTATCTAATTTCCATTAAAGTTCATATTTCTTTTACTGCATCACCAGATAGAGCAGGAGGTACAAATATGTGTCCTATAGAATGATAGTTCCACCAGATATTAGTAGGCTAACATGAATAAAGGTATTCATAAGGAAATAAGTTAAGGGACCTTTTAAAATGTTACATAGGATTCATTTCTGAAGTGAGTTTGGGACATGCACTATCCTATGTCACTGGCCCTTCTTAGAGAGTCACTGACACAGTACTCTCATGTGTTAGAGGCTCTGGAAGGGCACTTTAGAAATGAATCTTATCTAACATTTTTAAAAGTCCCTTAATTTATTTCCTTAGGAACCTTTATTGACCTTAACCTACTAATATCTGGTAGATCTACCATTCTGTAGTGCACATATCTGTACATTCTGCTCTATCTGATGATGCAGCAAAAGAACAGAGCCTCTAACACATGAGTATACTGGGTAGGTGACTCTCTAAGAAGGGCCAGAGACATAGCATAAGGCACATTCCAAACTCAACCAGGAACCTATTGTTAAGAACCCCCTCATAGGATGAGGGCCCAGCAAATCAGAAACTAGTTGCACACAATCAATTGCCTGAAAGCACTTGTAGAATTTTTGAGAGAAGATCTCCCAATTTCAGGATATATCAGATAGTTTATTTTTATCATTAGTTTCCTGCAAAAAAAAAAATCAGTTTTCTTCAGAGTTTTAGAAATACAGAGATTGGATTTCAAAGGGCAATAAATCACATGGCAAGAGAAAGAGCTCAAGTAGAAATCAGTGAACATAAGGAATGAGTTGCTAGGGAGGTAACTGAGACAAAGCACACAACCAACGACACCTCCAGAGGAGCTATTTCGAGATAGACTCAGAGGCTGGAGGAGAGTGATAAGAGGAAGAGGAAGCCAAGTGTGGGTGAACCAAAAACAATAAGGCGGATTCTTCCTACCCCTAAAAATGTCCTGCTCAGGTTTTCAGAATCAGATTTGCCTTTTTCCTGTCACCATCAATTATTTCTCAGCACTTCAACTAATTTGCATTATCAGCTTTCTAAATGCAAACATCTCTGAGCTGTCCCATTAGAATGTCAGATTTGGGGGAAGAGTTTGTTTTTCATATTTAACTTCTCAGTAGCATTCAGAGCTGTGTCCAAAGCTAGAATCAGCTCCTAGGATCTCCAAGAAGACCAGAAATAGGCGTTTCCCCAGGCAGGCACACAGCTGGCTGAAGAAGAGTGCCTCTATAGAAATAAGGAAGAGAAAATCCTTCCTGCAAGCAAATACAGTTTTGAAAGAGTGCATGGCTTGCAGGCAGAGCGCAAACTGAGTTTCAGCTCCCATTCACCTTTGCAACCTGTCACTCCTATACAGGACATAACTTGAACTGTCATGCAGAGCAGTCCTCTCTGTCTCACTCATCTCACTTGCTTCCCAGACCAAACCCCTTAAAATGAAATAGTTTATCTTTTCCTCCACATTTAAGTCTCTAACAAAAATGTTGATATCTGGAGACACAAAACTCTGACCAGAAAAATGGACTTTTTTCATTGCCTGGCTATCTTGAATTTGGGCCATCTAGATTGTTAATTTTATCCTAACTCCTTATAGTGTCTTCAAGCCACAAAATGTATTTCTCTAGTCCTTGCATGTAGGTAGGCCTGGGGAATTTGGTTAAAAGTATTTGGAAGCAGTGTGAATCACTTCTGAATGTGGGATCCAAAAAGCTTTGCAGTTTCTCATTCAATCTCTTGGGACCCTAGATAGTTGCCACATGAACAAGCCAGGCTATTATGACTTAGCATGAGAGGCCACATGGAGCAGAGACAAGCCAGTTTAGCAAGATTTTTCTAAACCAGCAAGTCCTCAGCTAATCTGACATTAATTACTGACCTACAAATCATCCAAGCCCAGCCAGAGCTGAAAAGCTGGAGCCCCTCAAGGTTACCAAGCAGCAGAATCTGGAGCCGAATAAACAAGTGCTGCTTTACATTATTACATTTTCAGTGTTAGTTGCATAGAAATAGAAAATTGTTACATGGGGCCATAGCTTTTTCATTTGCACTTAAGGGTTAATCCCTAATGTCCATACAACTTACAAGATTCTGTGATAATGAGATTTCTTAGCCCAGTTACCACTGTTATCTTCCTCTGCTTTTTTTTGTTGTTGTTGTTGTTGTTGGAATTTCTAGGGGAGAAGAGGCAGAAAGCTCTTTTCCAGGCTTTCCTTAAGATCTTTGTTCTCCCCATCCTATGTGACAAATAAAACACATGTTTAGCTTACTTAGAGATTTCACTGGAAAGGGTTATTCCACAACTATGGAAAGAGTCCTTTGCAGGGGACTACTGCAAGGGGGAGCATGCTCTGACCAGAAGAACTGCACAACACTCAAGGGCTGGCCAGAAAAGAACTTTTCTTTTTTTATAGAGAAAAATGAATAATGCTAGGAAAGAATGAATGTAGGTAACTGGGATGAAATGTGGCATTTTGTGACAGGTGACCAGGGAATATTTTCCCTGAGATCAGTCAAAACTGGGAACATTAAATATGGTGTGTGAGTTGGTCAAGGGCCCAAGAAAAATGTAAATTGAAGTCAATGTCATAGATATTTTGTCTTGATTGGTCAGCGGATATGAATCTCAACTAATCATTGAAGAAGCAAGGAATGGGAATTTGGAGAGTCTGTATCTGACTTTGCCACGAACAAATATGCAAAACATCTATGAGTCTTATTTAAGTCAGACGAGACAGAGAAATTCTTTATCATGAGCCATGTCCTGAACATAGACATGTGGAGGATTTGTCCACCATCACAGTTTTCCAGGGACATAGACAGGTGCCTTCCAGCCACACTTTTTCATGAAAGACAGCTTTGGTCATTCTCTTACTCTTCCTAGAAGTACGCTAATTACACTGGTGTGGGGGCTCCATCCTCAAGACTCCATTTCAATTTATCTCCCAAAAGCCCAGCCTCCAAATACCATAATATTAGGGATTAGGGCCCCAATATGTGAATCTGGGAGAGACATTCCATTCATAACACATAGCATTAAAATTAAACAAAGGTGTTATATGACAGTTTCCTTCAGAAAACCAATTAGCAACTAGTTTCAATTGAATTGAACTAAACTTTATTACAAAAAATAAAAAGTCAACTGATTTATTTGTTAATCCACGTCTAAAATATACAATTTGAAGCAAAGGATGTCTGAGGTCCTTTCAGGTTGTTCAGGGGAAAGAGATGTGCTAAAGTAGAGAAAATAAACACGGTATCTATTCTCAATAATCTGCAACCTATACAGGGTGATCCAAATAGAAGATGAATATGTAAATTTTTAAAAAATCATTATAGTAAAACATACATAGCCACTAATTTTCCTCAAACTACTCCTCCTTATTTCAAGCACATCCACCCCATCATTGTTGCCACTTTTGAAGCAGTTCTAGAATTTTTCTTTCATGAATGTCACTAGTTGCTCTGTTGCGCCTAACTCACTATCCTGAACGTATTCAAAACACTTACTGTTAATGGTCATTTTGATGTTGAGCAAGAGCCAAAAGTCACATGGTGTGAGACTCAGTGAACAAAATGGATGAGGACACACTATCATATTTTTATGAGCTTGTATTTATGTTGAATGGTAGTAAACATTAGTGTTCACCACATTTTTCCATCACACTTCATAAGGATATAAAAGAGAACTTTCAGAACTGCTCCAGAACATGACAAGAAATATGAGATAAGTGTGTTTGATATGAGGAAGTATACTCTGGTGGGGATTAATGGTAGTCAATAATCAATGTAATCATTTTTTAAAATTTATTTATTTGGTGGAGTCTTGCTATGCAGCTCAAACTCATAGTGATCCTCCTGTCTCTGCCTCCCGAGTGCTGGGATTACATGCATATGACACAATGCCCAGTTTCCAGGCAGGCAGAGTGTGCTCAGGGCTCAGGGGCCCACATAGCATGCAGTTTTGGGGACTGAATCTGGGTCCTTGAGCTGACCAGGCAAGCACTTGGATCACTGAGCTGTCTCCCCAGCCCCAATTAATGTAATCATTTATTTTATATTTAAATATGCACCATAGTTTTGATCACACCTCACAGAAGATAGCATTAAATCAAATGAACACAACAAATATTGAGATAGATTAAAAACATGTTCATTCAGATGATGATTTTATTTTTGAAAAATGTGAAAGGTATAAGTTAATGGCATTTTGGGGAAAGGTAACAGAAGAGAAAGTGGCAGGGTTCCATATGCTCTTGAATACAGCACTCTTGTAAAAGAGATTAATTTAGTTTTCTATAAGGACTGGTCTTCTCCCAAAATGCCACATAGAAAAAGAGACTTTGAGTATTAAATCTTCTATATCTAATGAGAATTCAATGGGAGTAGATAATGCAGGGCTGGAAAAGAATGTGCTCCTATTTCATCACTGTCTATGACCCTCCTCCCAAGCTGCTAACAAGACATCCACACTACTGTAGATGTTCATAAGGGTAGGAGGCATAGGACAGGAGAAGACACTACTCTAGGTTTCCAAGTACATCCAGATGAATTCTGGTGAACAGGTATGTCTATAAAAGAGAATTAGTCCCCTGTCCCGCAATTCATGAGCATCACTTTGCAGAAACTTTTATTTTGAATAACACACCCTGGCAAACTCAGACATCAAGTCTCACCATCTTTGGCCCAGCCCTCTAGTGGACATAAGAAGCTGAAACAGAGGGAGCAATGAATCCTGCCAATTTTCCACTTTTCTTGGTCAAAATAGGGAACGTGGTAGCTGCAAGCTTTAGAAGACATTTTGTTTTTTAAACTTGAAGGATCAGATTATATTCTCTACATTAATCAGACTAACCAATTCACTAAGCATACTACAGCATAAAATTTTCTTAAGGTATTTTCATAATCAAATTCCTCATGCTCAAAACAGTCTTAGTTGAAAGTATTTTAGAGTAATTTGTATATTCAACCAAATTTGTAGAACACCACTTGTGGCCAATTGTAAAGAAAATTAATAGACAATACACAACCTTGCAGGTGGACAGCATGGTAAGTAACCATGGACTTTCCTGTGCCCCTTAGTGTCAGAGGTTGATGACCCATTGCAAAGAACCCAAGCGGAAGTAATCTCACCCTACCACTCTCATGGCACTTTTCTCAAAGGTTTTTATTACAAGTATTGTTTGTATTACTAAGCTCCTTACTAAGAAGTAAAAATTAACTCTGGGTGATTGAAGCATAATACTGTACCTCTTTAAGGAAAAGTAGAGCTAATAGAATTGCCAAAATTGATGAATAAGGCCTGGCTGGGCAAATAGTGAGAATGATGAGCAGTATAAGGCACAGAGCTATCCTGGGGGCTATGCAGATCGCTGCTGCTGCTGCGGCTGCTGCTGTTAGTTGCCAAAGGTAGTAATTAATCTCAGTGCTGGCCTCTGTCTTTCCAGCTACACTGCTTACCGATAAACTCAACCTTGTGAGAACAACCACCAGAGAGACCTCACCTCATTGCTTAATCTTTCTACCTAAGGACCAGAGAGATAGCTCAGTGACTGAACACTTGCTAGGCAGGCACAGGGATTAGGGTCCAATCCACAATATCATGTGCCTCACCGGCCCCACCCCCAGGCTCAGGCCCACTAGCTGTCTCTGAGTCCTGGCATGGTGGTGCAAGCCTATAATCCCAGTGCTGGGGAGTGGAAGCAGGAGGATCACAAGTCTGAGCTTCATAGTGAGACCCTGTTCCAAATACATAATAAATAAAAAAACAAATCTTTCTACTCAGAATGATCATAACTTGATAAACCAGGACCACATGACATAGACATCCCTCAGTAACAAAGGTGGCTATGGAAGCATCAGGAATACTCAGATTCTAAAGTGAGAGAAAAATCCTACATCCAAGACTCATGAGGTGAAAGATTCCCTGATCAAAGAAGAAAGTTTGCATTCCAAGAAGCCATAAGGAATGACAAATATTATATTAGCGCTGCTTTATCATTCCCTACCAGGTAAATAAGAATCATGGAAAAGAGTCTGATATAATATTTTTGTTCCCAGTGATAATTAGTTGCATGAAAATAACACTGGCATAAATATTTCCTAGAAATAATTCATATGTGATTACATTGAATGATACAATCTTCACTTCATAGAGTATTCTAACAATATAGTCTAAGAAATTATATGTACCTAAAAATATTGAGTACCTGAGGCCAATTGTGCTTTTTAATTTGACAACATTCAGTCTAAGTTTCTCTCATTATTTAGTTCTCAGCTCAAATAAAATGCATAATAATCAGACTGTGCTTATTTTGTTTTCTTCTACTTGGCTTTCCTTAATGTCTGGAAGTTCCTATGGTTGTGGTGGATGTGAATCAAATTATAGTCATTAAAGTTAAATATAATTTCTCAGAGATTGAATATTTCAACTAAGAAATTTCAGCTTCAATACTTTAGTTAGGAATTTTCTCCCAGAAAAGCATGTATATTCAGAGTAATCACAAATTTTGTCCCCCAAAAACTCAATTTTTAAAAACTCTAATATATAATCAACTAATAAGAAAACCTTGTACAACTGAGGGGTAAATGCTAGTTAAAGCCAATTAGGGCCACTTATAGATGTGTAACTTTTACTCCAATAAATAACTATCTGGCACATGCATACAGAAAACATAGCTCAAGCAAAATTTATGTCTATATTGTATTTGCAGAAATGAGTTATTCACATAACTCTCTTCAGATTCATTCACTCCAGTACTGATGTTGTAGGGCTCTCAGAGATTTTTGGGTCCAGTATGGCCTTCTCCAATAACTTCTAGCTCAGTGGAGTAAATGGTCCTAATATGAATCCACTCAGGAGAACTGGCATAAAGTCTGAACATTAGAACTTAACCAGGTATTTCCCAAGAGTTTTTTGCTTACATGCCCATCAAAACCCAAAACCTTCCTTGGAAAGGGTAAAAGGGTCAGAACCAAAGCAAGTAAGTCACATAGTTAGCACTGATTGCTGTACCCATATCAGCACTAAATATTCTGAGGAAGATAAGATAAAGTATTTCTGACCTTAAGTGCATATGCATTTCTTGACAAAAAGATTGCAGACAATTTCATCAAACTCAATTAAACAATAGATGAATGGCACTAGCCAAAATAACACATAAGATAAGCAAGATTGTTACCAAAGGACTACAAGCACAAGGCATGTGTTTTCTTCCCGGTGAAGGTCATACCTGAAGATTTAGGAAGCTTGTTGCTTACTTAATAGATGCTGTCAAAGACCAAGTTTCCAAAATGTGACTTATGGCTCCAAAATCTAAGGCTGCTGCCAGGTAAGGGACATATCCCATGGGAAAAAAAAGTACATGATCTTGAAGATTTAAATAACCAGGAGAGATGAAGACAAATACCTCAATGCTATTACAGGGAGTTACAGTCAAACAAAAGAAAGAAAAATAGCTAACATAGACTTCCCTCCAAAAGAAAATAGCAAGAAAAGAGCTTAGGAAAGAGATGATGTGAATGTTAGTTTCCTAGACTGCCATAACAGATTAACACAAACTGGATTATTTGGGGGGGGGGGCGGGGACTCTGAGCCATCTCCCTGGCCAAGAATTTTAAGGAATCTTTTTTTTTTTTTTTTTTTTTTTTTGGCAGAACCAGAGATTGAACTCAGGCCCTTGTGCTTGCCAGGAAAGTTCTTATTCCACTGAGCCATCTCCCAAGCCCCCTGGATGGTTTCAAAGTAAGCAAAATGTGATCCAGGCATGGTGTCTTACATCCAGAATTTCAGCACTCTGGGAAGATGAGGCAGAAGAATTGCAAGTTTGGGCCAAGCCTGGGACATTTGGCAACTCAGGGACTGTTTCAAAATAGAGTAAAAAACACTGGGAATGAAGCTCAGTGTGAAGGCTCTATGTTTAATCTTTAGTACACAGATGGGCATTGAGGTCACTGTAGTCAGGGTTTGCAAGAGAATAGATTTAAGGACACATAATTTATAGAATTTTATAATATTCTCCCAAAAATTGAAATGCAAAAGTGCAAGAGACCTGTCAGTACACTAGCGACCCAAGGAACCCACCTGAGGATCTGAATCCCATGGTAGTGTCCTGCATGAGTCCAGCTAGACACCTAAAGACCATGACAACACTTCTTACAAGTCTGTATCAAACATCTTCACTGGGACAGCCCAAAGGTCACTGGAGGAAGCTAGAAAGTCTGTGCCAAGAGGATAAAGGATCTGTGCTAGCAGGCTGAGGGATCTGCACAGGAGCCAGGAAGCAATGCTCAAGATAACAAGGTAAGAGGCCTGGGAGATGGCTCAGTGGAATAAGCGCTTCCCTGGCAAGCACAAGGACCTGAGTTCAATCCCTGGTTCCACCAAAAAACAAAAACAAAGATAACAAGGTAAGTACCAGAGCTCCCCAGAAGTGAACCAGAGCCATCCTGAGCAACAGCAAGGACCCAAGCCCCTCCAATGATGAGAACAACTGAACTCAACAGAAAAACTAGTGTGAAAACAAGTTCGTCCAGGAGAATCAACAGCACATCCTATTCCTCTGTAGTTCTCTTCTTATGCTGCAGGCAACAATCTTTAGGTGAGTGTCCCACAGCCAGAACCATGCTGACTCAGTTGGTCTGGGTGTTACTAGTTGACCACTAATTAACTTACTGAAGACATTGAAAGGAAATGTATTCCTTGCTAGTCTCTCATAATATCCCAGTTGCCTCCCCTGTTTTTACATGATCATCTGCCCTGTCCATCCTTGGTGTTATACTCTGCCTGGATTTACATGCAAACCTCTGATTTTGGATACTGGTCATCGTGCATTTGGGGTTTTCTGTGCCCCATTGCAACCTTATCTTCACTTGACTGTGTATTTAAAGACACCCTTTCAATTAAGACCATTGATACGGTTTGTGTCTTGTTATCCCCCAAAACCTCATACAATCATGGGGTGGACTTCTAGAGGTTTTGATCAATTCATGATCCAATGTTGGGATTATGGGTGTGAATGCTGTTTGGATTATGGGGTGTGTGTACCACACCCACTCTGGGGCAGATAGCCTAGGCAGAGTATAAGGGCGGGACAGAAGCTTGGCTCTCTCTCTCTCTCTCTCTCTGTCTCTGTCTCTCTCTCTGTCTCTGTCTCTCTCTCTCTCTGTCTCTCTCTCTGTCTCTCTCTCTCTCTCTCCTTCTCTCTCTGTGCCACTGCCACTGCTTCTGCCTTTTTACTCTTCCTGTTTCGCTCTTTTCTACCACTATAACCCGCTGCCCTCTGCCATGTGCCACCCTGCCTTGGAGCCAGTTGAGTATGGTCTGAAACCTCCAAAAACTGTGGGCTAAATAAGCCAGTAGTTAAACGTGAGTTTTTAGCAGGCCAAAAGCACTGAATTCAGTCCTAGTATTTGAGAAGACTTGTCACCAGAAGTCAGCACTGAAAGGCATATATCATCTAAAAGATATATGTAAAAAGAAGTTTCTATGGCCTGCCATGCCAACACCCCCCCCCAGGGCATGCTGAGGGTGAAAAACAGGAGAATCACTGAGATTGATCAATGAAGTGAGACACCGTGAAGACCTTGTCCTAAAATACAAAAAAAAAAAAAAAAAAAAAAAGAAGTTTCTAGGTCAAGATGACAAATGTTTTAATTAAATCTAGGATCTGAATGCTAGAGCACATAGCACAGGCATGTGAGAGCTGTGAGGACAAGGGAAAAAAGATGTTTGTTGTAATATCCCATAAAATACCTGAACAGAGAAAGCACTTACTAGTTTTTCTCCAAAGACCACATTCAGTGTACTCTACTATTCTCTCCCATATCCACAAGAAAAATAATATACTGATGAGTGGAAATGTGGGTGACTTGCAGAGTACAATCAAGCCATTTCAACAGTTCCTTAGTAAGAAGTGAAACTCCCAGTTTCATCAGCAGACATTTGTACCCCACACAGAGTGCTAAGTGCACAGAAAATCTGGCACATAGTTTGACCATAGAGAGGAAGGAAAGGATTCAGGGGAGAAGAGCAATAGTGAGTGTCTTTATTTTACTACCTGCTTTCTACCTGGAATATTACATATAATTCTAGGTAACCCTACTATGACCTAAAAGAAAAGAGTCAGAGCCACATCAGTTGCTCACTAACCAAATAATTATTAAACCTTTCTAGGTAAAAAAAAAACAAAGTTTTTCTGTTTCAGCAAGAAAACAGAAAAACTGAAGAAGCAGATCACACAGAGCAAACAGGCAGTCAGAAAGGAAGAGAAAGAAGTAATAGAGAGATACAAAGATGGAAAGAAAAAGTAAAGGAGAGAGAAATTATTACAAAGGTTAAAAAACAATCAGGATGTTGCTTATCTTGTATTGGGAAGGAAAATGCCACAAGCCAAAACAATTTCTGTAATTTGTCATTTTGTAGTAGGCATCAGTATGAATTCTGCAAAAGAAACTTCTTAAAGCTTATAAAAGTCTACTAAAGTTGAGTGGCTCTTAATTGAGATAATTATACTTGATTAAACTTAAATTCTTGAGTATAAGAGTACAGGGCACTCTCTCTCTCTCTCTCTCTCTCTCTCTCTCTCTCTCTGTCTTGAGAGAGAGAGAGAGTTGTTCATATGGTCAATCTATGGGTATATATATATATGATGTAATGATTTTGATCATAAATCAGTATAAAAATATCAGGACAGTCTGTGTAAAATAGAAAGTAAAAACATACAACCTTAAATAGGTAGGAAATTTTATTTTCTAACAGAACCAGAAGTGTAGAAGTAGCAGACAGAGTTTCAGTTAAGTGCTGTGAAGGAGTCCTATGAAGAAGATTTAGGACTTGTTTACTTCTGATTCCCCCAGGAATGCTCTCTGTCACAGGTTTCGTTTATTTCTAGGATTTCTTATTATCATAGAGGGAGTTGCCAAGCAAAGCCTGGCCTTGTGCTTGAACCAAGTGGCAAGGAGTTTCAGATTGGTTTCAATAGACCAATCCAAAACTAACCCTGGAATGAGAATTAAATCTGCAGCCACATCATTGCTGCATATCCCAGGTAATGCAGGTAGTCAATCAAAAGTTGTACAATCAATCCTAACTCCAGTAAAATAAATCACGAGATGGTGGAAAGAGGTATGAAGATAAAAGGACTATGATCAAGCATCTGTTATGTGCAGATTCTTTATTACCTCAGTTTATTCTTTTTTCAAGTTCTATTTCATTAGTGCATCACATCTTAATTTTTCCATCCCCTTCCCTTTCTCTCCTCCCACCTCTCAATCCCCTTACTTTTTACAAAAGATCTATCTCCTTTTTTCCTATTGTCTTTTATTTTTCTCTTTATTTTGGATTTGTCATGTAGCAGAAACCATGTGATATTTAAATTTGTGAATCTGATTTGTTCTATTTATCATTGTGTTTTCAAAGTACATCCATGACTCAGGCTTTATGTACAGCAGAGTACCACGTATAAATGCCACATTTTCTTTATCTATTCATCTGTTGGTGGACATATAAACCACTTACATATTAACATACAATGAATGCTATAAACAGTACTTTATTATTTATGATAACACCTAAGGCAGATCTCAGTAACAATTTGGCAATGCAGATATCAAACTTCAGCGGTAAATAATTTATATGTAGAAATAGAAGGTCAGAACTAGTCTTTTTCACCAATGTATAGTCTGAGATATTGAGTTTGTCATAATTTCATTACATTGCATGGCATTAATATAACAGTAAAAACTAGTCATGGTCCTAATACCACCACAACCATTTTATCATCATGTTTTTAGCTATTTTCCCCAAGCAATATTAATCATATTATAAATAGCACCTGCCTATGCCACCATAGTCTTCATTCTTCTGACTCATTCTTGCTAAGGTGAGAAAGGTCAGTATCTTACAGTGGTGGTACAGCTTTTGTCCAGATGTCCTCCCAGCCCCTCATGCAGTTGTGGAGGAGGCTTTTTCAGAGATGGCAGATTCTAGAGTGTGTGATACTGGGATTAAGGATGTGTTGTTAGTAAACCAGCCCACTGACTAATCTGAAATAGTTCTGGCTAGAAGTAAGAGAGTGAACACTACTTCCTCTCCAGGGTGAGGAGCCTGCATGAAATACAAGGGACAGAAAGAGCCCCATTCCTCACTCCCTTGCTCCTTTGTTACCTTGTGGGAACCTTGAACTATTCTCTGTGATGCCTCCCTGCCAAGCCTTCCTGCTGCAGCCAGCCAATTATGAACTGAAATCTCTACAAATTTTCTCCTTTACCTTTGGTTGTTGGGTGTTTTGTTTCAGCAACAAGGGAAAAGTAACTAAGACAAATGGCTCTAGTACTAAAATATCATTTAACTTTTTTTCATATTTCATAGTTAACTTTTCACTGTCCTTTAGCATGACATAGCAGAAAACAAATGTATAACTCAATGAATTTATCCCACACAATACTGGGAACACCTAAAATCACCCAGTGCCTACTCTCCATCATTATTCCCCCAAAGCAACCATTATTTTGACTTCTAAACAGGTGTACATGTATATAGCATTGATACTTGTATCTGGGAGCACAATTGCTATGTCATAGCATATGCATTCAAGTTAGCAGCTAATCTTAATCTGTTGTTTCAGTGGCATATTAAGTTTTACCCCAGGTGAAATATGTAAGTACCTCTATTGCCCAACATCTTCACAAATACTTCATACGGATGGTCTTTTTATTATTAACATTCTAGTAAATGAGCAGTTGTATCTCTTCATAGTTCTAAATTTTTTATTTACTTTTTTGCTCTGATTGCTAATAAGATGGAACATCTTTCCTCATAATTATTGCCTATTTTAGATTTTCCTCTTTCTAAATAGACACTTAAATTTCTTGCCCATTTAATGGGGTTATCTACCTTTCTGAAATTTTATGAATTTTGTATATAATTATTTTTATCCTTTGTCAGTTATGTAACTCAAAAATATTCTTTCTGACTCTATAACTTTTCCTTTATTTCCTATCAATGTCAGGGTTCCCCAGAGGGCAAACAAAGGTTACTGTGTAGAATATTTATTAAGAAATTTTTCTATGGCTCACGGACTCTGGTGGAGAGAAGCCAGAAGTAGGAGTAAACTGTGAGAGAAGTGTCTATGACAAAGGCCCAATAAGCCAACAGAGAGCTTTGACCCTTCATGGTTGTCATGGATTGGGTAGAGACTCATGCATCTTCACACCCTTACATCAATCCTTCCTCATCTGTGTGCCATATCAGGAAGGAGTGTGATTTTGAGAAGACAGCTTTCTACAGCTGAGACTGTTCCTGAAGCAAAAGATGGCTGCCAACAGCATTCCCAGCAAGTCAGGCAACAAGTTCTTCATTGAAATGGAATCTGAGCAGCAACACACAACGCCATCCACCACACTCTCGTAATGGTGCTTTTGCAGGAATAAGCGTTCTTAATTTTAATGTAGTTCAACTTAGTAACCATTTCCTTTATTTTTAGTATATTGTAGCTATTTAAAAATCTTTTCTTACTCAAATTTGTGGACATATTCTCCTATGTTGTTTTCACATTCAGAAATATAGTCAACGTGAAATGATATTTTATGTTTCCATATTGTTTATAATTCTCAATATCAACATAACCAAACAGATAGAATTGGTTACATAATTAAGCAGGAAAAAGTAAAGCGGCTCTTGTGAGTGCTTAAGGAATACAGCAGCTTAAGAAAAGATGGGGAATAAATATTATTTTGAGCCTGCTGTACTACAGGTTCTTATTCATATTTAATTGGGAACCCCAAGCTTCTCTAAACCAACTGGAAACCTTTACCTGTAAGATTTAAATAGAAAGAGAAAAATATAAAATAATAGATGTAGTCTAAGAGCTCAATAATGATAGCTATCTATGTTACTCTGAGGCTAAAGATGGCCTCAATGCATAGCTTGTTAAAAATGTAGGTTATCACTCTCATCTCTATAGAATGTGGTTCACTTTTTCTACAAAAAAATTCACCATTTTTTTTATCTACCTTACTTTTTATCAAGCCTACAAAGTGATGTAAGACTTGACCAGTGGCCAGAATACCATTCCCTGCAGGACATTACAATGCTTGTTTAAAAGCAGATGAGCTATGAGCTGTCACTTCCAGGAGTAGACAAATGGCAGCTCACCTAGTCCAGAGCAGAGCACATCCAGGGTAGGTTCTACCATCACAGTTGCCAACCTTCAAACGTTTTGCAAAATAAACTCTAAGCAGCTCAATAATGCAAATAATTCATGAAAAAATCTGTGCTCCAAAAACACATGTATACATGAGGAAAGAGCAGCTGCAGCTCAACTGCATTTTCCTTTAATGGAGTAATATTTAATTAAGATACAATATCTAATGGTCATAAAACAGAGATTAGGACACTTCCTTGATTCTGAAGATTTCTAACTGCTCCCTAATCCCTATAACAAGAGCTTCTTCTTCAGTCTCATGACAATCTAAAACTAAAATCACGTGTATATCAGAAAATATGTGTTTGACATCAGTTAGCACCCCTAAACACTCCTAATTATGGCATTATTCTGGTATTTATTACTTAGCAGCAAGGAGTTGGACTTATTGCTGAACTGCACAATAACTTCAAAAATTCTACTGATATCTTCTCTAATGGTGGTTGGACAGGATATTATGTCGGCTTCTAGTACTACGGTCATCCACTAGGAAAATAATTATTGAATTTTTGATATAATTCAGGTGTAAAAAAAGAAGATAAGTAAGCAGCTATACTCTTAATTCACTGATAAGAGATATCTGCTAAAATAATATCTGTAAATATAATATCATGTATGCACCTTGAACAATACCAAAACGTTATGAAAACAGTTTGCAATGTATTAATTTATTGAATCTGTATGGTTAAGGTGTCTTGAAACTGTCTGATTGACATTTGTATTTCAATAAAATAAAAAAAAATTAAAATTAAAAATTCTACTGATTTTCATGTTCCCATCCATTATCTTCAAGGTGTTCTCCTGTATCGCAAAGAATGCAGTTTCATGGCATCAAATGGCTAACTCACCAATCAAAATATATTTTAAGAATCCACAACCATTTTAATGAGACCAGGCATAGTGGTGCATGCCTGTAATTCCAGCTCTGGGGGAGGGTGGCTAAAACAGAAGGCTCACTATGCATGTGAGCATAGCAAGACCTGTACCAAATACATAAATAAAAAAATATTTTTGGTATGTTTTCAATCAGAGATGAGTACATTTTCCCAAGCTTTTTATGGCCTACCTCTACCCTGACTGAAGAGACTTTCAGCACTTTACTGTCTTAAAATACATGCTTGTCCTTAGTACAATCACCACTGAAGTGGAAAAAAAATGTCATATTTGGCTTAGTGTTATCATGATCATGATTTACTACCTATGCCAGGTCTATTGTGCCTCAAACAGTATTAGAGTTCTGACTTCATGAAAATACCTATACTTCTAATAGGTATTGGGTAGGCAACCCACTGTGTTTGACAGGAACACCAGCTTAATAGGAAAGAAAAAAGCTGAAAAGGAAAAAAATCAAACTGAAATTGTCTTTTAATGACAGCATTGGTGGTGGTAAGGATTTTTCTCTTTAAGTATTACATATTTATAATTATTTTATAGTAACTATATATTGCTTTTATAATTAATGAAAATACTTCATTACAATGGACAAATGCTTATAACTCTCATAACCTACCAGGGAAACTTCAGGTTAAACACATCAGTTGTCAATGACCAGAATGTCCCTAAAAGTTCCAAAGGAGGATATGATAAAATGAACCTAAATGTGAAAGAAACTTTCTATATTATCACCCAGGCACTTAGTGGGTAGAGTTCTGCTTTTTGCAATACTTTATCAGTACCATTGGACTTTGTGCATAGCCTATAATCCTAAGGGTTCAGACTCTGGCCACACGCTCAGTAGCAATATCGTTAGAGAATAATTCTGACACTAATTTTTAATAAAAACAGTCAATTACCATCTGTCTGCACAGCAGAAGCCCATATGGGTTTATTACCCATGAGGATGGATGGTATGAGCTAGTTGGAAGCTTTTCTGGCAGTTTCATCCATGAAATCCTAAACTCAGCATTAGGATGGGTTTATGCTGTGTGAGTTTCCTTGTGTTGTAGGGGTAGGAAGTGCTAGGAGAGAAGAAAAAAGACAGGCAACAGACTCCTACTGTCTCTGTGGGGCTTCCTCAGTACTCTAAGAAGAATGTAGCTACATATTTATTGCCTACAAAAAAAATGTCACTCTGAAACCAAAAATACCTGTATTGTGTGAGGCCAACTACAGAATAAAAACAAAATATCTCCAGTGGCTAAAATACATGATATATTGTTGTCTGGAATTTAGAAATATATTTTCACTGCTAGTAGTAATAATAATTTCAACTTTTTTGGTTTATAATAATTTCCAATATTTTATACTAAGAGATTTATATAAATTATTCAATTTAATCCTCATAGGAGTTCTACAAGAAATAATCACTGCCTTTATTTTACCAGTGAAGGAATAGTTCCATCATGAATGCATAAACATCACAAAATTAGAATTTGATTAAGTTTCAAATTCTTGTCTAACTATGAATTCGATACACTTAAATAAAACTTCTTCATTCACTCATCATCTCTAAAATTGAACATTCAGTCAAGAAGTAAGAAGTGTTAGGCCTGAGCTAATATTAGAAATGTGCAAAGATGAAGTTCATATAGAATACTTAAAAGATCCTGAACGACCAAAGAAATCACATTACAAACAACAAAACTGGAGGCATCACAAATACCAATTTCAAGACATACAAGACTACAGTAACTAAAACACTGTAATACTGACAACAAACAAATAAAAACTGACATATAAGCCAAAGAAAAAAACCAGAGATCCCAGAAATAAATATTTTCATTTGTCGCCAGTTGATTCTTAGGAAGGTGAGAGGGTCAGCCAGATAGGTTAACGGACTAAAGCACCTCCTTAGTCAGAGTGCAGTGGCCAGAGTTCGATCTTTGTGTGCTGCATTAGCTCCACCTCTGGGGAGCACTGAGATAGCAATTGAGACTAGGCATAGTGGCACATATCTGTAATCCCAGCACTTGGGAAGCTGAAAACAGAAGAATCACCATGAGTCTCATGTATCTAGTGAGACCCTGAAGACCCCGTACTAAATACATTTTTTTTTAAAAAAGGTGCTAAAAACATGCACTAAAGATAGATGTTTATTCAGTAAATGGTACTTGGAAAACTGGATATTCATTATAGAACAGTAAAACTTGAACTCTATATTTCACTGTATTAAAAAGTCAAATCAGAATGATTGAGAGAGATGGACCAAGTTAGATAGCTCAGTAAAATAAGTGCTTGCCTGGCAAGCACAAGATCCCACGTTCAATCCCTGGTAGCACACACACACAAAAAAAAGCAATGATTTAGAGATCTAATGTTATACTTCACTCTTTAAAGACACTAGAAAAAAATAGGAAAACTTTTAAAGATATTCTTACAAACAATAATTTTTTTAGGTAAGACCCAAAAAATATGGGTGACAAAAACAATCACACACCTGAAATCTATGAAATAATGACATTTGAAGTAGAGAAACAACTGTAAAACACTATAGAGGAAATCACAATAGAAATGATCCCTGAAGTAAAAACAGAAATGATAACTATGAAGAAAGAATTAGTAAGTGTTTCTAAAGAACGCACTGATAAAAAAGAGGAGAATAGCAAAATGATGGAATTCTTGAATGAGCAATACAAGAAAAAATAGATAGCATGAAGCAGATTCAAAGAGATACACAGGAAATTAAAACCCTTATCACAAGCTGCTAAAATTGTTTGAATGAAAATGAAAATGGAGTTTCACAACTTGAAAACACCATTGCAGCTAGGGAAAAGGTAAGAAAAGATCTCTTAAAAAAACTGGGATGCAGAAAAAGTGATTCAATACCTGCAACATAACTACTATGACAACAATATGCAATGTATTCATTATTGAAACTGTACTAATAATCAGTTTTGAAACTGTCTCATTGCTATTCGTTTTCCAATAAAATTATCTTAGAAAAATAAAGCATTCTCTCGGGCTTTCACAGAGAGCAAATTGGTCAAGCAATGTTCATGACTCATCCACATGGCTGACTGTCAAGACAGTACTGTACATGGTTTCAGGGTAAATCTTGAGGGGATTTGACTGACCTTGTCAGACACAGAAGTTATATTTTCACTTATATAGGACTTGCACTGACTTGATCTTAACCATTCAAAAGAAAAGTATAACCACAAGGTACAAAAATCAGGCCATATTGCTGAGCTGTAAAAGACTCAAGTTCACAACTTCTGACAGTTGCCAGTTCTGTTGATAACCCACTACTATTATGGACTATTGGACTTTATTTGGTTAGTTTTGCTGAATTCAAGTACCTACAATCTTTAAACTGGCTTCAAGTATGTAAAGTTCCTTTAAAGTCTTCTCCAAATATAGCTTCTCTAGCTGCAATAGAACACCCATCTCTGCCAAACTAAAATAAAAACCAGGGATATGAATAAAGACCATTTTGTACTGAAAAAAATATGACTATAAAAGATAGGATAGATATACAGCTACTTTCTCTTAGTTCAATGAAAAGAAAGGTTTGTACTAATATTTTTTATACAGGCTATCATGTCTAGATATTGTCATCTGAATCAGTACTATGAATCCAACAATAAGCAATGTATTAATTATTATGTCATACAAATCTTTTTGAAACTTTTCCTTGCTATTTTATCTTTTTTCTCATTAAAATGAAAGAGAGAGAGAGAGAAAGAGAGAGAGAAAGGGGAAGAGGAAGAAGAAGAGGAAGAGAAAGAAAGTTGATAGACAGACTCGCTTCTGGTCTGTGCCAAATAAATAAATATATAAATAAATCCAAAATATATACCTACCAATATTATAATACTATGTGGCTTTAGCACTTTCTTGTCACAAATAGATTGTCCAAACGAAACAAACAACAAAGAAACACCAATGATAAACTACATCATGAATAGAATATCTATTTGGAGATCTGTAGGATATTTCATCCCAAAACTACAGTACATACATTTTTCTTGTCTGCTTGTGGAACAACCTTCAAATTAGATCATATTTTAGGCCACAATAAGACTTAAACATGAAATGACTGAAATAATATCTTACATCATATCAGATCATAAGGGAATAAACCTTAAAATCTACAGTAACAGAAACTGCAGAAATTATACAAATAGAGATTGAATAATTTACTTTTGAATAAATAGTGGATCATTACAGATGTCAAGGAGGAAATTTTAAAAATCTCTATCATCAAATGAGCATATAAGTAAAATATATTAGAATTTATTATTTTTATTTTCCATAATTTTATTGAAGAACAAATAGCAATGAGACAGTTTCAAACCAAATTAGTAGAACAGATTCAATAACCAATACATTACATATTGTTTTCGTAGTGGTTACTTGTTGAACAAGGTGCAGACATGATATTCTATCTACAAACACTATTAAAGCAGATGTTTCCATGCACTGAATTAAGAGAATGTCACTGTATACCTATCTTTCTTTAAAACTGAATTATAATAGTTTCAATAATTAATACTTTTACATTGTTATCTTCCTAGTACAAGAATCAGACAAGGTATCCTAGTGCAAATTTTTCTTCTAACAGAACTACCCGAAAGTACTATTTATTTTAACTGTACTTATACACAAACACAGAATGGTACTTCCTTTGTATTCCCCTCTTCTTGTTTAGTCCTGTCAGAGATGGAAGCTCTATTGTCATCCAACTATTATAGGCACTTGAATTCAGCGAAACAGTCCAACACAGTCCAGCAGTCTACAACAGTAGTGGGCTATCCAAAGAGGTTGTTGACTACAGCCATTTACAGCTCAGCTTATTATTATGGCCTTATTTTGTATACTTGATTTTTATACTTTTTTGCTGGATGGTTAAGACCAAGATAAAGCACAACCTATATACAAAAAAATGTAACTTTTGTATCAGATGAGGTCAGTCAAGTCCCCTCAGGGTTTATCCTGACGTCCTGTACCTCACTTTGTAGATCCTTTGTCAGTGTCAGCCATGTGGATGAGTCACGGCCATTGCTTGAACAATTTGCCCTCTATGAAAGCCTGAGAGAAAGTTTTCTCTCCATGTGACTCTCCTTAGGCCACCATAGATCATAGATCACACTGCTCTGTGGCTCCCTAATCTCCTTGATCAGAAAATTTGGGGCACAACTGAGTTCCATGATGTTACAGTCCAGGTTCTCCTATGTCCTGAATCTTCACTGACCTTGAAAGCCTAGGGCTAAAATGTTGGCTGACCTTGCAGCACTTCCATTTTTCCAATTTTTGGTCTCCAAATATAGGTAATTAAGCATCCAGAAAAGAGGTTGATTATTACCCTGCAATATATGCACTTCAGTTTACCTTACCTGTCTAAATTCCTTTTAGTTGTTATACCTTTCTATTCATATTTCTCTTTTGATTCCTTTTACTAGGAAGACTATACAATATTTACACATGTGTGTATTTCACTTATGAGTTTATTTCACTTATGAGTATATGTTCGGGTGGCATCCACTTCAATGTAAATGCTTCAAGTTTATCTATCTTTATAGCTGAGTAATACACCATTGTATAAAAATATTACATCTTTTTCAGCCATTCTTCATGTGACAGGCATCTTGATCATCCAAGATTTGGCTATCATAAATTGTGCTGCTATAAGCATAGGGACACATATATCACTATGATACGATGTTTTCACTTCCTCTGGGAAAATTCCCAGTAGGGGAATAGCTGGCTTCAATGGGATTTCCAGTCCCATTTTTGTGAGGAGACTCTACACTGATCTCCACAATGATTGCACCAGTCCACATTCCCAACAGCAGTGCACAAGTGTTCCTTTTGTGCTACATCCTCTCCAACATTTGTTGTTGGTTGTTTCTTTATGATAGCTATTCATTCTGGAGTGAGATGGTATCTCAGTGTTGTTTTAACTTGTATTTCATGGATGGCTAGTGATGTGGAGCATTTTTTCATATGTTTGTTCGCTTCTTTAATTTTGTCCTCTGAGAAATGTATATTCACCCCAGATGCACATTTCTGGATAGGATCTTTAAATTTGACGGCCCTAATGTATCTTAGTTCTTTATAAATTCTAGAGAGCAGACCTTTGTCTGAATGCTTATTAATTAAGATTTTTTCAAAATTTGTGGGTTGTCTTTTCATTTTGTTGATAATTTTTTTGACTTGCAAAAACTTTTCAATAAGAGTTGGTCCCAATTGTTAATTCTTTCAAATGTTTCCCATGCCTCCCCCTGTGTCTTCAAGAGTTCTTCCTACTTTGTGTTCCAGGAGATTGAGTTTTTCTATTTTAATGTTTAGATGTTTAATCCATTTTGACTTTATCTCAGTGCATGGTGCTAAACCTGGGTCAAGTTTACTTTTCAGCATGTAGAAAGCCAGTGTTTCCAGCACCATTTGTTAACGAGGCTATCCCTCTTCCAGTAAGTATGATTGGCCCCTTTGTTGAAAATCAGGTTACTGAGTGTGTTTGTAGAGGCCTCTTCATCTTCTAATCTATTCCATTGATCCTAAGGTCTATTTCATTGCCAGTATCATGTTAATTTTATCACAGTGGCTTTGTAGTATAAATTCAAGTCAGGAATTTTAATGCTTCCTGCCTTATATTTGCTGGCCAGGATTGCCTTTGCTATTCTAGGTCTTTTCTGGATCCAAATAAATTTTAGGAACAATTTCTCTAGGTCTGGGAGGTATGTTTGTGGCAGTTTGACAGGGATTGTATTAAATCTGTGCAACAATTTTATGAGTATGGCCATCTTCATGGTGTTGATTCTTCCTATCAAGGATCAGGGAATATCTTTCCATGTTCTGAAATCTTCTAAGATCTTTTTTCTTAGGGTACTGTAATTTTTCTGTAAAAAGATCTTTGACTTCTTTGGTTAAGTGAATCCAAGATATTTCGATTTCCACGGTGCTCTTGTAAAAGGTACTGTTTATGTAGTTTCCCTCTCGGTGTTTTTATTATCTGTGTAAAGGAGTGCTATTCACTTTTCTGTATTGACTTTGTATCCTGTATGCTACTGAATTTGTCTATTGCTTCCAGTAGCTTTTTGGTGGAGTTTTTTGGTTCTTCCAAGTAAAGTATCATGTCATCTGCAAATAGTGATCATTTAACTTCTTCTTTACCTATTCTTATTCCTTTTATTTTTCCCTCTTTTCTAACAGCTTCAGCTAATGATGCCAAAACTCTATTGAATGCGAGGGGTGATAGAGGACATCCTTGTCTTGTACCAGATCTAAGAGTAAAAGATTTCAGTTTTTCCCCATTTAGAATTATATTAGCCATTGGGTTGTCACAGATGGTTTTATCAAATTGAAGTAGAGGTAAAAAAAAAAAATTGAAGTAGAGGCCTTCTGTTCCAATTTTCTGTAGGACTTTGACCATGAATGAGTGTTGGACTTTGTCAAAAGCTTTTTCTACATCCATTGAGATGATCATGTGATTTTTAGATTTCAGTCTATTAATATAGTGTATTACATTTATAGATTTTCCAATATTGAACTATCCTTGCATCCATAGCATGAACATACCTGGTGATGGTATATCTTCTTCTTGATAAATTGCTGTATTCTATTTGCTAGGATTTTCCTGAGGATTTTTGCATCTATGTTCATGAGAGTATGGGCCTGTACTTCTCTTCTTTTAGTTGTACCTTTCCCTGGTTTTGGAATCAGTATAATACTTGCCTCCAGAAATGATTTTGGGAGGACTGCTTCCTTTTCAATTTCATTGAAGAGTGTGAGGAATGTAGGGATTACATCTTCTGTGAATTTCTTGTAGAATTCAGCTGTGAATTAATAAAGACCTGGACATTTCTTTGTCTGCACACTTTTTATTACATTTCACATTTCATTGGCTGTTATTGGGTTATTGAGAGTTGTTATATCTTCTTGATTCCATGTTGGTAATTTGTACCTTTTGAGGAATTAGTCCATTTCTTCTGTGTCTATTCTGTGAAAGTAAAGATTCTCAAAGTAGCTATTGACAATTTTCTGAATTTTCACTGTGTTTGTGGTAATTACAGCCTGTTCATTCCTTATTGCTGTTAATTGCATTTTTTATTTCCTCTTTTTGATGACATTAGCTAGGGGCTTATCAATTTCATTTAGTCTTTCAGAGAACCAGCTTTTTGATTAATTAATTTTTGAACTTTTTCTTTGTCTCAATTGAATTAATTTCTGCTCTAAAATTTATGATTTCTTCCCATCTTTGGGCTCTGGGTTTCTTTTGCTCTTCCTTTTCTAGATGGTGGCGGTGCAGCATTGGGTATTTATTTGTTCCCATTCTGTTTTTTTATGTTTGAGTTCATAGATATGAATTTCCCTATGAGATCTGCTTTCATCGCTTCCCATAAAGTCTGATAAGTTGTTCTTGAATTTTCATTGAATTGTAGATGTTGTTGAATTTCTTGTTTAATTTCATCTGTGACTCATTGATTGCTGAGTAGGGTGTTGTTTAATTTCCATGTTTTTAGGGTTTTTTTTCCTGGTTTCTTTTGTTATTAATTTCCAGTTTCATTGCACTGTGGTCAGATAATATGCAGGGGATAATTTCTGTTATCTTGTATATACTTAAGCATGACCTATAGATTAGTATGTGGTCTGTTTTAGAAAATGACCCATATGCAGCTGAAAAAAAATGTGTATTCAGCTGTGGTTGGTTGGAACACTCTGTATATGTCCACCAGGCCCATTTGTTCCAGGCTCAGGTTCAGTTCTGCAACTTTGGTAAATTTTTATTTTGTTCACCTATCTTTTTGAGATGAGGGTGTGTCAGGGTCTCTTGTTAAAATTGTGGTCTTAGATATTAGGCTTTTCATCTCCAGTAAAATTTGTCTTACATAGTTGGGTGTTCCTGTGTTTGGTGCATAGACATTTATGACTGTTACATCTTCCTCTTGAATTTTTCCCCTAACCAATATATAGTTGCTTCTTTATTTCATTTGATTTTTCTTGCTTTGAAGTTCAGACTGTTCAGAAAAGAATTGCTACCCCTGCTTTTTCCTGAGGTGCTGGTGCATGTAGTATTGTTTTCCATCCTTTGACTTTGAGACTATGAATGTCCTTTTGAGTTAAGTGTGTTTCTTGTATACAGCATATTGTTGGATTTTGTTTCCTAATCCACTGTGCCAGTCTATTTATCCTAATTGGTGAATTGAGACCATTTACATTGATGGTTATAATTGAAATGTGTTGACTTATGTTTGTCATGATATTTACCTGCTGTTGTTTATGCCTTTGTATCCTTTGTTTAATTGTCTATCCTGTGTAGTGGATTACTTCCATTCTCATTCATAGAGTTCTGGTCATTGTGGTCTCTTTCAAGAACATCTTTCAGTAGCCTGTGTAGGGATGGCTTTGTCATGAAATTCTTTAGTTCTTCTTTGTCTTGGAAGTATTTCATTTTTCCATCAAACTTGAAAGAGAGTTTTGCAGGGTATAATAATTTGCCCTGGAATTTGTTTTTGTGCAAGACATGTAGAACTCTGCTCCATGCTCTCCTTGCCTTCATGGTTTATGTAGAGAAGTTGGCTGTAATTCTGATGGATTTTCCTTTGAATGTGATCTGTTTCTTTTCTCTAGCAGGTTTCTGTATATTATTTTTGTGTTGGATTTCTGGGATCTTGACTATTATATGTCTCATTGTGCTTTTACTTGGGTTGAAGTTATTTGGTGTTCTGCATGCTTTGGTTTCCTAAATTTTGGATTGTTTCCTCATATTTGGGAAGTTTTCTGCAATTACTTCTCCCCAAATTCTTTTTGTGCTATTTGGATTGCCTCCTTTATTCTCACTGATACCAATTACTCTCACATATTTCATTCTGGCATCATTTTGTAGGTGATTTATCATTTTTTCCTGCATCCTCCTTGTTTTTAAGAGATCCTTTCTCACCTTTTCACTAGCTGCACCAGCATCTTCAAGATTTAAAACTATGTCTTCACTTTCACTCAAATGGTTTTGTAGAGTTGTGATGGAGATTTTAAGTTCTTCTCTATCTCTTTTACTCTGCTGTGTGCGATCTATTACTTTCCTGTAATGATCATTCAATGAGTTCATATTTCTATCTCCTCTGTTTTTTTAATCAATGTCTTCTTTAGAGGTAGCTTTAATTCTTTTACTGTAGAGTTGTTGTTTTTTTTTTTTTTTAAATTGGCTTTGCTGCATATATATCCATATTTGATTCTTTATTTTAGATGCTATGATTTCAGAGATTTCTTTTTTTTTATTTCAGTAATTATTTCTGATCTTAGTTCCTCTTTACCTTTCTGCTGTTGTTCATACATTTTGGCTGAGCTAAGCTTCTCTTCACTTTGTCTGGATGGACAATGGGTTTTCTCCAAATGTTTCTGTATTAAATTCTTTATTTCAGATGTGATGTATTCTGAAATTTCTGTCTTTATTTCAGGCATTAATTCTGCTATGAGTCCCTCTATACCTTTCTGTTGTTTCTTTGCTTCTGAACGCTGTTAAGTCACTCATTTCAGCTGAGTTAGTGTCCTCTGCACTTGTTATGATGGGCTCAAGGCCCTAGATTGCACTTTACTCCTTGTCTTTATCATTTTGTATGGCAATGACCTCTGACCTTTGGTGTAGAGCTTTGGTGCAGTTATAACCTTAGCGCCTAATGAGATTCAAGTGCAGATCTATTAAGTTTGAGCTTATCCAGTTATGCCTGACCTGGGTCTTGATGTTGTGTTCAGCTCCTTTTTGCTGCCTCCCTTGGCAGTGAACCTGTTGTGCCCCTCTGGAGCAACAGTGAGCCTGTGGTGCCCCTCTGTTGTGTCCCTGGTCCACAGATCACTGGGGAGCAGAGAAGCTCTCCCACAGTCTCACTGGGCCAGGCTGGGGTGGATTGGGGTCAAGAGAGTCTCAGAAGTTCTCACTTGCTAGCCAGCCTTGGGGATGGGAGCTCCAGGGGGCTCTTGCTGTAGGTGCATGGCGAATATGAAAATTCCCCCACATAATCATTAGGCCGGGTGGGCCAGGCTGGGGTGGATAGGGACTGAGAGAGTCTCAGAAGTTCTCACTCACTAGGTGGCCTTACGTTTGGGGGCTCAAGAGTATATTAGAATTTATGGAATACAGAATAATAGGATAGCTTGTACGTATGAGTGTCTATCTCCAAAAATCAGAGCAGTCTGAAATAAACAACCCAATCATGCATCTCAAGCTGTTAAAAAAAATCAAAAACAGACCAAGACAAAAATTATCAGGAAGAATTCAAAAATACAAATGAGAACTAAAGTTAATCAGAGATTAAAAGGATGATATATTGGATCAAATAAACAAAAAATTTGCTTTTGAAAATATGAACAAAATTGATAAACCTATAGATGAACTAAGAAAGAGAAGACACGAATCAATACAGTTAGAGATGAAAGCAAGCTGTTACAATAAACAGCTGAAATCCAGGGTTGTTTGGAGCTACTTTGAAAATATATATTCTAATAAACTGGAGAATATATATAAAATAGATAAATTTATCAATACAATACAACCTACTAAAATTGACTCAAAGGATATTTGTTAAAAGCAAATCAAATAAAAACAGTGATTTGGAAGCAGTAATTTGAAAAATCTTTCAAAAAAGAAAATTCTAGGAGTATACAGGTTCATAATAAAATTTTTCCAAAATTTTAAAAAACAAACATCAGTACTTTGCAAATTATTTCGTAAAACAGAAAGACACAAAATGCTTCCAAATACTCTGCAAGTCTTGCATCATCCTGATAGCAAAATTGAACAATGATACAACAACATAAAAGAATGTTATAAACCACTATTCCTCATACTAGTTTTGATAGAGCAAAAATCATTAATAAAATATTCAAAAACTGTGTTAAAATAAATTAAAATTATATACTATGAATCTGGTTTTATTTCAAGGATGAGGATAATTCAACATGTTCAAATCAATAAATGAACTATGCCTCATAAATAGAATTCAGAATAAAAATTACACAATCTTCTCAACCAACACAGAAAAAGCCACTAACAAAATTCAACTTCATTTAATTATAAAATCTTCACAGAATTAGGAATTGAAAGATAATTACTCAATAGAATAAAGGTAATGTACAACAAGCCTACAGCTCACAGTATTATGAATACGTAAATACTGAAAACTTCTGTAAAAGCAAGAAGTAAAAGGGAATATCCAATCTCATGCCTATCATTCAGTATAGTTCATTACATTCTTTTTTTTAATTATAAAATATTTTATTTAAGTATAGTGTGTTGTCACATTAGGGCAGGGGTGTGATTTCTTAATTTATACATATTTCCATTTTAAAAGTTTGGGAAAACATTTCAGTAACGTAACATACATTCTTGAATATCCAGAAGAGTCTTGTCCCTTTACTGGCTAACAGAAGCATACAAAGTAAGTGATTGCTTTGCACAAATTATTTCCCTTCCAAATGATTATTCATGAGTATTTATTACCTTTCTAAAATTTAAGGCTAGAATCATTATGTTTATGAATGCAAAATATGTTTTTTGTGATACTGGAGACTGAATCTAGGGAGTATCTTTATTTTATTTTATTATTTTATTTTATGGAACCGGGGATTGAACTCAGGTCCGTGAGCTTGCCAGGAAAGCACTTATTGCACTGAGCCATCTCCCCAGCCCGTTTACCTTTTAATTTTGATTTTTTTTTAATTTTAACAGGGTCTCATTAAGTTGTCTTGGCTGGTCATGAACTTGGAATCCTCCTGACTCTGTCTCCTGAGTTGCTGGAGCAGCAAGTATGTGTCACAATCTCTGGCCCACAAAATACTCGGAATGTATATATGTACACACACATATATATATATTTTTTAATAGCTCACCATATTGAATTTTGGGGAGCAAGAAAAACACCCAAAGCACTTCCTATATTCATGACATCTGTGCAGCTCATTACCGCACTGGATATTAAAACCTTAATATTGTATAAGGATTAAGCCTTATTGCCTTTCAGAATTTCTGAAGAATGGGCCAACTACTCCATACTTAAATTTGCACATTATTTGTTCACTTCCTTAACCAAGGGTAATGGCTCTCTGAGAAAGCATCTACCTTCATGTCTTTATCTAATTAAAACTATTCTTCCTAACTTATAGAAAACTGTTAGCCTAAGCATATGCCCCACCAACAAGATGTTTAACTTTAGCAGGGCTACCAAAGCACTGATAACTAATCACTACTCTGTAAATACTCTTATTTTAGCAAAAGTTAAAAAAGTTAGCATCTAAAAAATTCAATTAGATACAGTGAAAAAAATTCATCACAACTGGGTAATATAATTTTGTACTTTTGAGACAAAATATGAAAGTTAACACCTGTTTCCATCCCTTGCAAAATGTCTCCATGGTAAAATTAGTACATCCCACATGGTAATCAATAGTAGATGACCCTCACCCTTTAGCTTAAACACAGCTGGTCACACAGTGTTCTTTTCAGACAATCACATAAACATGAGAATCAACATCTGTAAAATCAATATGTTTAATTAGTACATGCCACCCCCAAGTAGGTGTCATTTATAATCAATAGGCAAAGTGACTCAAACCACCATTATAACAAACAGTGTCTAATTACATCACAAGCTGTAACCCTCCATCCACCACTAGAACATGTCCAGTAACATACGGAGACTAAAAGAAACACAACTGCGTGGGCTACTTCAAGGGCTTCTCCAAACCTCCCAAGAGGGATATTTTTCTTTAACTGTTCTTCTTTCAAGTCTATCTTCATATCTGTACGGACAAATCCTGGTGCAACTACATTCACTCGAATTTTCTTTCTTGCTACCTCTTTAGCGAGTGCACGGGAAAATCCCACTAATCCTCCTTTAGTGGCACTGTACACAGATTGGCCAGAATTCCCCTTTAAGCCAATGATACTGCCAACATTGACGATAGACCCGCCCTGTTGTTGAATCGTAGTTCTCATGGCAGCTTTACACGTCAGCATGGAGCCCAAGAGGTTGGTCTGAAGCTGTAATACCATATCTTCAGTTTTTGCTCTTACTAAAAGGCTATCTCTGTTAATACCAGCTGCATTTACCAAGAAATTAACTTGACCCAAATGTTTCTCCATCTCTTCAAATGTATTTTGAACATCATGTTCTTTAGCAACATCACAGCTAAAAGCCAAATGATTTCTTTCCTCGTGCTGCTAGCCTCTGGCGCTCTGAGACCAATAGTTCATTACATTCTAGCTAGAGTAATTAAGCAAAAACAAATTTAAAGACCCATGCAAATTTAAGAAGTTAAATTACTCCTTGTTTGTAAGTTCTTAAAGACTGCACAAAAAGGCTTACAGAGATGACAACTGAATTCAGCAATATACTAGGGTATAAATCAACAATAAAAACTAAGCAGCTTTACTGTACTTCAATAATGGGCTAACTAAGAAAGAAATCATAAAATCATGTCCATCCACAGTCTTAAAATAAAATAAAATACCCTGGTATCAATTGAACCACAGAGATGAAAGAATTCTACAGTGAAAATCTAAGAACACTTAAGAAAAAAAATGAAAAAACAAAACGATGGAAAGACTTCCCATATTAAAGGATTCTTGGAATCAATATTCTCAACATGGCCATATTACCTAGAGTGATATAAAGATACAGAGAAATCTCCACCAAAATACAAATGACATTTTTCAAAGAATGAGAAAATCAATTCTAAAATTTCAACGGAAACAAAAGACCCACAACAGCCAAAGTAATCCTAAGACACATGGGCAAGGCTAGAAATACCACAGCACCAAATTTTAAATTATACTGCAATACCAAAGTAGCAAAACAACTTGATACTGGCACAAAAATATAAATATGAGATAGTGAAACAAATTAGAAAACACAGAAGCAAACTCATGTGGCCACAATTATCTGACTCTAAAAAAATATTCTCCTGAAGAAAACATGCATTGAAGGAAAGATATCCTCTTTAACAAGCAGTGCTGAGAAAAAATGAATATCTACTTATAGAAAATTATAACTGGTTCCCTATCCATCACTTTGTACAAAAATCAAGTCAAAATGGATATGACATAGCTATAAAGAACTGAAACTTTGAAACTGATAAAAAAAAAGCATAAGAGAAATTTTTGAAACAAAAACACAGAGACATCCTGACTACTAATACAACAGAACAGGATATAAAAGCAAGAATGAACACATGAGACTACATCAAATTCACAAATTTCTGCATAGCAAGTTAAATAACTAACAAGGTAAAAAAAAAAAAAAAAAAGACATGCTACAGAATGGGAGAAAATCTTTACTATTCTTTTGGCAGAGGGTTAACATCTAGCATAAACAAAGAACTCAAAAAACTTAACACATACAAATAAAGAGCCATAAGAAGGCAAAAATGAATTTAATAAAAAGTTTTGGAAAAAAATAAATGATCAATATGTATCTGAACAAATGTTCAATGTCTTTAGCAATTAGGGAAATGCAAATCAAAACTACGATGAGATGTTATGTCACATTATTCAGAATGGCTGTCATTAAGAGTATAAAAATATTCCCCAGGGCACAATGAGATGGTGATTGAGATTAGGCAAGGTAGCATGCGCCTGTAATCTCAGCACATGGGAGGCTGAAAAAAGAGAATCACTATGAGTCCAATGTACATAGTGAGACCCTGTCAACCTAATACATAAAAAAAAAAAATTATAAAGACCCACAATAGGTACAAAAGTAAAGAAACCCTTTTATGGTTTGTTAGCATATAAATTAGTACCACCATCATGAAAAACCAGTCATTGAACACAGAACAATAGGTCCATGTTTTGTTTAGCTATACCTTTCCATGGAATACATTCAGAGTATACCATTGGAATACCCACATATCTATATTTACATTGGTACAATCCTCAATGACTAAGCTATAAGAGCAGCCAAGTTGCCTATCAACAGATGATTGAATAAAGAAAATATGGTGTGTATATAAATACAGGACTATTATTCTGCAACAAAGATTGAAATTCTCATATTCAAGAAAGCAGTTGGAAACCATCATGTGCAGCAAAATAAGCCAGACTCAGAAAGATAAATATTGTATATTCTTTCCAATATGTGAAATCTATAAAAACTTACCAGAAAGAAGATGGGAAACTATAGTTAGACAAGTGGAAGAGAACAAGAAAGAGGAGACATTGGTATAAGGGAGAGTAATAGTTGGATGGATAGGTTAAAATATACATATGAAAACCTGATTCCCAAAATGTAAAACAAGTGGGGAAAGAAGAATTGGGGTGATGGGAGGCGAAAACGACCATAATATGTAATATGCACAATTGAAAAACATAAACTATAACATATTTTATGAATAATTAGGAAAGTGGAACTCAAAGGTTTCAAGCATAAAGCAATGGGAAAGCTAGTTATCCAGATTTAATCAATGTACATTTTATATATGTACAAAATTATTGTACTCTACCTCGTAAACATGCATTCTTAAAAGTATAATTTTAAAAGTTGTTTAAAAAAGTAAATGGAGGCCAGCAAGATAACTAAGCCAACTAAGCACCTGTTTAGGCAAATGCAGGGACCAGGGTTCAATTCCCTGGGATGGCATGCCATGCTGGCCCCGTCCCTAGCCATCTGCCAAGTCTGGATATGGTATCATATGCCTGTGATTCCAGCACTGGGGAACCTGAAAATAGAAGGATCGCTATGAGTCTGAGACCCTGTACCAAATACATATAAAAATAAATAAATGAATAAAAGAAAAAGAAATCAATGTGAAATTCTTAGCTAAATTAATGAGGGAAAATTTCTTTCTAGCTTCAAAATGTAGAAGCATAAGAAGCTAAATAAAAGCTAGTAATATATATATATATATATATATATATATATATATATATATATATATATATATATATATATTTAAACATCTCTAAATATTTTAAAAATAAAACATTCAAGTTTCTCTCAAGATCAATGTCTATCTCCTCTCACAGCTTTGTAACATTTCCTGGAGTGACAAAAATAACTACACACACAAACAAGGAGAATGTACTGAACATTATATTATCTGATGATAATGGCAACATCTAACTCCAGGTGCATTTCAGGCTTTCTTATATATTTTCTACTCATATCCCAGTTTCTGCAGGAAATAATCATGTCTCTTTTTCTGACATATTAACTACAACATTGGAAGCCATACTTTTCCTAGACTGCCCCAGGCAATTTAGAAATAAATGCCTCAAATGATGGCCACGCAGAGAACAAACCCAGCACAGTAAGTGATGCAGTGAAGTTAGAAATAGAAGCAAACGGGCTGTCAAGCTCAAGTGGCATGAAATGTGGATCTGGCCTCAAAATCTACTTCCCTTGAAATTATGTTCTATGGGAATAAATTTCCTGATTACTTAAGAGTATTTTTCAACAAACATATGCTGAACACTTACTGTATGTGCATCTTTGTTATGGGTGTGTGGTCAAGGAAGATTTTCAAATTAGACTTTTCTACTGTATGTGTAAGCATTTCTATTTCAGAGCTATTAAAATATGTACATCTTAATTTGTGTTAATTTTTTTCAGACAAGGTCTTGCTATATAGATCAGGCTGGCCTTGGACTCATTCTTTATGTAGCCTAGTCTTGCCTTAAACTCACATAATCCTCTTGCCTCAGCCTCCTAAGTGCTGGAATTATAGACAAGAGCCACTATACCCATCTACTTTGGATTTCTTGGCAGATCCTGAGTTTTACTGCATGCATGTTTTGCCTTAGTTTTCAGCAAAGAAAACATTAATCATGAACAAAGTTGAGAATAGGTTCAAAAGATGGCAGGCTGTTAATAAATTTCTCCCATCTCTCAAAGCTAGCCAATGTGTGCCACTGAGATTGTCTTTTATAATGTTTATAATTATAAAACAGGGTAATACATAAAAAATAGCTGTTTTCTTATACTGGATAGTCAACAACCAGTTCAAGGAGCAAACAATGAAAAAAAAAGATTAAAACATCAAGGTGATTCCTTAATTTCTGCTTTGAAGTATTCTAGAAGTTATCATACTATGAGGAGGAACAATGGTGACCTCACTGAGTTGAGAAAATAATCAGAATTCAGGAAAGCTTAAAGAGCTGAAATTTGCAGCACAGAGAATTAGAGATCAATGAATACAGTGAAATAACCAGAAATCACCACAATGCTTTCTTTGAATCTTTGCTGAAAACTAAGGTGAAACATGCATACAGTAAAACTCAGGATCTGCCAAGAAATCCAAAGGTGAACAAGTCACCAGCTTACAATGGGATGATAAATATTCTCATCAACTTTTTCCACTCAAAGGAGAGAGGGTTTTATTCGGGGGAGGGTAGTTGTTTGTTTGCTTTAAGCATATAAGGATTCAATAAAAGACCCAAGGAGGATGATATTTTGAAAGTAATATCAACAACTTAGTAACATTAAACTTTAACTTCGCACTCAAGAGAGTTTCATAGGTAATGGCAGACTATGAAACCATATGCCCTCATTTGAGCATAAGAACAATAAAATGTAACTAAAATCCAGTTAATTTGATTAACTTTGTTGGTCTAGGATGTTGAGACCATCAAAGTTCTCCAAACACAGAATGAACAGCCAATGAAGAAAATGCTTCTACTTTCATACCAGGAAAAAATTTGGCAGCATTTCACTTTCCCCTCACCAAGTGACTCTGCTACAATGTGGTCTTAGTGTGGAGGAAATGGCATCTCAGTTCACAGTTGTCTTTCTTAAACTAAAAACAGTAGAGAAGGTTTTATTCACAGCATTCCATCTAGTCTGCCTGGGGATATTGAAAGGGCTGCTCTACATTTTGTTGAACTTAGATCTCACACAGGCAGGTGTATATTTCTCATAGAAACATAGTCTGAAGATTACAGTTTACAAGTACCTCAGTGAAGAGATTATGAATGACACATACAATACACCGTATAAGGCCCCAGTGATAATCCAAATTGAGATATTAGGAAATGAAAATTATTGTGTCGACTTGAGAAGTTTAGAGGTTGAATTAAATGACTCATCAGAGAGCCAGGTTCTTACTGTGTAAACATCTTCCTCCTGTGCAAAATGAGGGTATGGACATTGTATGAGTACTATACCCCTTCCCTAGGGCATGGAGGCTCTTTCCTAGAGTGTAGAGGGCCCTGCTTGGGGCATGGAGGGCCCAACCTAGGGCATGGAGATCCCCTCCCTAGAGTGACTCAGCATTTGAAGGAGATAGATAGATAGATAGATAGATGATAGATAGATAGATAGATAGATAGATAGATAGATAGATAGATAGATGATAGATAGATAGATAGATAGATAGATGATAGATAGATAGATGATAGATAGATAGATAGATAGATAGATAGATAGATAGATAGATAGATAGATAGATAGATAGATAGATCTGAGGAAGGATGATTCTTCCCACTTCCTCTGAGGAGTTCTGGTCTTCACAGTCAGTATGGAAGGAAAAAAAAAAAAAAGGCTTGCTATCTTCCACAGCTGCTGCCTTTCCTTTTGTATTTGCTGTTTTCTGGTGCCAAAAACTGCTGCCCTCTGCCATGTGCTACTCTTCCTTGGAGCCAGCCAAACATGGCCTGAAATTTCCATTAACTATGAGCTAAAGGAAACTTTCCTCCTTTAATTTTGGATGCTCAGTATCTTTTTTTTTTTCAGCAATGAGAGAAAAGTAACTGAGACAAAGATATTCAATGTTGGCATGTATATTAGGAAACTCAGAAAAAGAGACAAGAACCAAACCAAGATACATATGCAAAAAATGCCCTCTACTCTCACATCGGGCTAATCTCATGCTTAACTAGTGACTAAAATATGACTCAAGTCAATATTCTAAGACTGGAAGTGGTGACTGTGTTTTTCTTTTTTCAGCCACAATAAAGTAACAAGGCCTATAAAGAAACAAGAAAATATGACCTATTCAAAGGAAGAAACTATATTGGCAGAAATTGCCCTGGAAGATGTAGAGGAACTGAGAAAGCAAAGACTTTAAAACAATAGGCTTAAATGTACTCAAGGTGCTTTAAATAAAAGTGAACAAAGAATAAAAGGAAATTAGGTGAAGTACACAAGAACAAAATGAAAATATTAGCAAACATACAGACAAAAGAATCCAAACAGAGATTTTAGAGATAAAAATAAAATTCAAACATTGAAAATATTACTAGAATGTTTACAGCAAAGGAAAGTAAATAGGTACTGTGGAACTTTGTGGCACTATCAAGAGATTAATCCATACTTTACAGAAGTTTAATCAGGAAAATGGAAGGATTACATAAAGAGAGAATAGCCTAAAATTTCTCAGATTTCATGAAAGATTTAAAGCTATAAATCCAAGAATCCTAACAAAATCCAAGTAGCACAGAGCAGAGATTCCCAATCCCATTGCATTAAAGTCAAGCTGTTGAAAAAAAAGAAAATCTTAAACAGTAAAATAAAAACAACTTCCTTCCTAATGCTTTTTTAAACTATTGCCTATTCTTAAAAATTAAAAAAAAAAAAAAAAACTTTATCACAAATGATCGCTCTTTGGTAGATGTTTCAACAAAAACCTGGGAGGCCAAAAGTCAAGGGGGCAACATATTTAATGTGCAAAAAATAAAAGAATGTTAATTAAAAGTTCCATATACAATAAAACTATTTTTTCAAAATTAAGGTGAGCATTAAGACAATCTCAGATCATCAACAGCTAATGAATTCATCACTATTAGACTTGCCATGAAAGGAATGTAAAAGCAAGCAGTAACTCAAACCATTATGAAAATTCAATTTCTAATGAAGGTAAATAAATGGTCAAATGTAAAATACAATATTACTACAATTCTGGGTTATACCTCTTAATTTCATAGATGATTAAAAATCACTGCATAAAAATACTTATATGTATAGCAATACATACATGAATCTATATTAGTAAGTATACATTAGATAGTCTTTATACCAATAATAAGGTTAGGTTAGAGATAATAGGCATATAGATTATGCACATGACAATGTTTAGGACACTAAATCACGCATGAGGAATCATCAGGTGAAGGTAAGTAGGTATTAATTAAAATAGTTGTAACTTTAAAAAGTTCATACAGACCCCTGGGAACAAAGAAAACAGTGGTAGAATATGTGTAAGGCCTGTAATCCCAGCTCTTAGAAGGCTGTAAACAAGAAGATCACTACAAATCCAATTTGGTAGTGAGACCCCGAACACCTTGTAGACCCTTCCTTGAAAAAAAAATTTTAAAAACAGTATTAAAAGGCCAGGGAGATACCACAGTAGAATAAGCACTTCCCTGGCAAGCACAAGGGCCTGAGTTTAATCCCCAGTTCTGCAAAAAAAACAAAAGGACTATGAACAAGAGGAAGTGAGAAGGGAATCAAACATATCACTGTTACAGATGCAGAAAAGCAGTAGTGAAGGAAATGAATGACAAAAAGTTACTAAGACATATAGAAAGCAAACAAAATTGAAAAAGAAAGTCCTTTCACATTAAGTATGGTGCTCTGTATTTTAATAAACACCAAAATCAAGACAGAGAACACAAGAATGCTTTTTAAATGATCCAAGTATTGTACATCCAGAAGACCCACTCATCATTAAGGAGGAAGTATATTCAAATTGGAAGATTGGAAAAGTTATTCTGTATAAATACTAACTTGAAAAGGGATAGGGAAGCAGCTTATGCAACCTGCATGAAACAAATACAGACAATCTGAGCTCAATCCTCAATACAGAGAAAAAACAAAATAAATACTAAGTTGACGAGGCTAATGTAGGACAAAATAGACTAAGGCAAAACTTGTTACAAGAAAATTTTAAAAAATGTTATTTCATGGAAAATAGATTGATTCACAAGAATGTTACAATAATTTTAACAGTAAAAGCAACAAATATAACCACTTCAAAGAAGATGAAGTAAACGTTGACAGGATCAAAGGAGCAATAAATAATTAACTCTCAAGAATGGTTGTATATTTTAACATCACATTTCAACAGTGTAAAAGAAAATAGAAAATTAATAAGGAAATTAACTTGAACAACACTCTAAACCAATAAGACATAATAGATACATACAAGTCAGTCCACTTAACAACACCATAACATACATTTTTCTCAAGTATATATGTATGTATGAAATATTCTCCAAAATAGACAGTGTTAGGCCACAAAACTAATCATTGTTGTCGTTTGGGGGAGTGGGAATAAGATCTTGCTATGCAGGCTCTAACGGAGAGCAAACTGGTCAAGCATTGGCCGTGACTCATCCACATGGATGACACAGACAAAGGATCTACAGAATATCGTACAGGACTACAAGATAAACCCTGAGGGGACTGACCTCATAAGAAACATAAAGTACATGTGTTGGTATATAAGTCTTGCACTGTCTAGGTCTTAACTATTCAGCAGAAAAGTATAAAAATGAAGTACACATCGCGGGGCCATAATATTAAGTTGAACTGTAAATGGCTATGGTCGACAACTTCTTCAGATAACTAACCACTGTTGTGGAATGCTGGACTGTGTTGGATTGTGTTGTTGAGTTCAAGCACCTAAGTTAGTTGAATGATAATGGAGTACCCATCTCTGACAGGTGTAGAGCAAGGAAGGGGTATAGAATGGAAGAATCATGATGTGTGTGTATGGACAGTACAGTTGGGATTGATAACGCTGTGCTTCTACAGACCTGTTATATCTTAGTCCTTTATATATTCTACACAGCAGACCTTAGTCTGATTGTTTATTAGTTGGGGTTTTTCCAAAATTTTTGGTTTGCCTTTTAACTTTGTTGACAATTTCTTTTGACATGCAGAAACTCCTCAAGAAGAGTTGATCCCAGTTGTTGATTCTTTCAAGTGTTTCCTGTGCAAATATATGTTTGTTCATGAACTCTTTACCTACCCTTATGTCTTCAAGAGTTCCTCCTACTTTCTCTTCCAGGAGACTGAGTGTTACTGTTTTAATGTTTAGATCTTTAATTCATTTTGACTTTAACTTAGTGCGTGGTGATAGAGCTGGGTCAAGTTTTAGTTTTCGTCATGTAGAAAGCCAGGTTTTCCAGCACCATTTGGTAAAGATGCTATCTTTCTTTCAGTGAATATGTTTGGCCCTTTGTCGAAGATCAGATGGCAAAGTGTGTTTGTAGATGCTTTGGCATCTTCTAATCTATTTCATTGATCCTCAGGTCTATTTTGTTGCCAATACATGTCGATTTTTTCACAGTGGCTTTGCAGTATAATTTGAAGTTGGGAATAATGATGCCTTCTGCCTTATCTTTATTGGCCAAGATTGCCTTTGCTATTGTAGGTTGTTTGTGGTTCCAAATAAATTTTAGGAATTTCTCTAAGTCTGGGAGGTATGTTGGTGTCAGTTTGATAGGAATTGCATTAAATCTGTACAGCAATTTTGGGAGTATGGCCATCTTCACGATGTTGGTTCTTCCTATCCAGGAGCATGGAATATCTTTCCATTTTCTGAAATCCTCTATAATCTCTTTTCTTAGGGTGCTGTAGTTTTCTGTGAAAAGATCTTTGACTTCCTTGATTAACTGAATTCCAAGGTATTTCATTTTCTGCGGTGCTATTGTAAAAGGTATTGTTTCTACTGTTTCCCTTTCAGTGTGCTTGTTATCTGTGTATAGGTATGCTACTGACTTTCGAGTATTGACTTTGTATGCTGCTATGCTACGGAATTTCCATATCAGTTCTAGTAGGTTCTTGGTGAAATTTTTGTGGTCTTCCAAGTAAAGTATCATGTCATCTGCAAATAGTTATAATTTAACTTCTTCTTTACCTATTCTTATTCCCTTTATTTCTCCCTCTTTTCTAATGGCTGTTGCCAATGATTCCAAGACCATGTTGAATAGGAGTGATAGAGAACATCCTTGTCTTGTACCTGATTAAAGAGTAAAAGATTTCAGTTTTTCCCCATTTAGGATTATATTACCTTTTGGGTTGTCATAGATGGCTTTCATCAAGTTAAAGTAGAGTCGAGCTATTTCGATTTTGTATAGGACCTTGAACATGAATGAGTGTTGGACTTTGTCAAAACTTTTCTCTACAACATTGAGATGATCCTGTGGTTTTTAGATTTCAGTCTATTAATATAGTGTATTACATTGATAGATTTTCAAATATTGAACCATCCTTGCATCCCTGGGATGAATCCTACCTGGTCATGGTGTATGATCTTCTTGATGATTTGCTCTTTGCTACTTGCTAGGATTTTATTGAGGATTTTTGTGTCTATGTTCATGAAGGAGACTGGCCTTTAGTTCTCCTTTTTGGTTTTGTCTTTCTGTGGTTTTTGAATCAGTATAATACTTGCCTCCAGAAATGATTTTGGGAGGACTGCTTACTTTTCAATTTCATTGAGTTTATGGAGTGTAGGGATTATATGCTCTATAAATTTCTTGTAGAATTCAGCTGTAAATCCATTAGGACCTGGACTTTTCTTTGTCAGTAGGCTTTTTATTACACTGCATATTTCGTTGGCTGTTATTGTTTTACTGAGAACTGTTATATCTTCTTAGTTCAGTTTTGATAATTTGTACCTTTCTCGGAATCGGTCCATTTCTTCTGAGTCTTCTATTCTGTGAGAGTAAAGATTCTCCAAGTAACTATTGATGATCTTATGAATTTCTACTGGGTCTGTGGTGATTTCACCCTTTTCATCCCTTATTGCATGTACTTGAATTTTTTTTTCCCTCTTTTTGATTAGGTTGGCTAGAGGCTTATCAACTTTATTTAGTCTTTCACAGAACTTACTTTTTGATTTGTGGATTCTCTGCACTGTTTTATTCATCTTAATTGAATTAATTTCTGCTCTAATCTTTATTATTTCTTTCCATCTTTGCGCTCTTGGTTGCGTTTGCTCTTCTTTTTCTAGTTGTCGGAGATGCAACATTAGGGTGCTTATTTTTTGCCATTCTGTTTTCCTAATGTGTGCGTTCATAGCTATGATTTTCCCCCTAAGGACTGCTTTCATAATTTCCATATGCTTTATGCAACCCATAAATTCCAGTAAGTGTGCTTGAATTTTCATTGAATTATAGATCTTGTTGAACTTCTTGTTTAATTTCTAATGTGACCCATTGATTGCTGAGTAGGATGTTGTTTAATTTCTGTGAATTTAGTGGGTTTTTCTAGTTTCTTTTGTCATTAATTTCCAGTTTCATTGCACTGTGGTCAGATAATATGCATGGGATAATTTCTATTTTATTGCATATACTTAGGCATGACCTCTGGACTAGTATATGGTCTATTTTGAAAATTTTCCCCATGAAGCTGAAAAAAATGTGTATTCAGCTGTGGTTGTGTGGAACACTGTATATGTCCACCAGGCCCATTTGTTCCAGGCTCAGGTTCAGTTCTGCTACTTCCTTGCTAATATTTTGTCTGGTTGATCTATCTTTTTCAGATAAGGGGCTGTTAAGATCTCCTGTTAAGATTGCAGTCTTAGATATTAGGTTTTTCGTATCCATTAAGATTTGTCTTACATAGTTGTGTGTTCCTCTGTTTGTTGCATAGATATTTATGCGTGTTACCTCTTCCTCTTAAATTTTTCCCCTAACCAATATATAGTGACCTTATTTGTGTCATTTGATCATTCTTGGCTTGAAATTGAGACTGTTCAGAAAAGAATTGCTACCACTGCTTTTTTCTGAGGTGCTGAGGCATGCAGTATTGTTTTCCATCCTTTGGCTTTGAGCCTATGAATGTCCTTTTGAGTTAAGTTTGTTTCTTGTATACAGCATATTTTTGGATTTTGTTTCCTAATCCACTGTGCCAGTCTATTTCTCTTAATTGGTGAATTGAGACCATTTACACTGATGGTTATAATTGAAATGTGTTGACTTATGTTTGTCATGATATTTACCCTGCTGCTGTTTATGCCTTTGTATCCTTTGTTTAATTCTCTGTCCTGTTTAGTGGGTTACTTCCATTCTCATTCATGGAGTTCATTGTGGTCTCTCTCTAGAACATCTCTCAGCAGCCTGTGAAGGATAGCTTTGTCATCATGAAATTCTTTAGTTGTTCTTTGTCTTGGAAGTATTTCATTTCTCCATCAAACTTGAAAGAGAGTTTTGCAGTGCATGATAATTTGCCCTGGAATTTGATTTTGTAAAAGACTTGAAGAACTCTGCTCCATGCTCTCCTTGCCTTTATGGTTTGTGTAGAGAAGTAGGCTATAATCTTGATGAGTTTGCCTTTGAATGTGATATGTTTCTTCTCTCTAGCAGCTTTCAGTATATTATTTTTGTGTTGGATTTCTGGGATGTTGACTATTATATGTCTAGGTGTGTTTTCACTTGGTTTCAAGTTATTTGTTGTTTTGTATGCTTTGGTTTCCTGAATTTTGGATTGTTTCCTCATATTTGGGAAGTTTTCTGTGATTACTTCTCCCCAAATTCTTTTTATGTCATTTGTATTGCCTCCTTCATTCTCGTTGATACCAATTATTCTCACATATTTCATTCTCGCATCATCTTGTAGGTGATTTATTATTTTTTTCTGCACTCTCATTGTTTTTAAGAGATCCTTTCTCACCAGTTCACTAGCTGCACTAGCATTTTCAAGATGTGAAACTCTGTCATCCCTTTCACTCAAACAATTTTGTAGACTCATGATTGATATTTTTAGTTCTTCTATATCTCTTTTCCTCTTTTTCCTGCATTCTATTTCTTTTCTGTTTTGCTCATTCAAGGAATCCATCATATTTCTGATCTCCATTCTTATCCATGTCTTCTCTAGAGGTAGTTATTAATTCTTTTTCTGCAGAGTTTCTTCCAAGTTGGGTTTGCTCTGTATATTTCTGGACTTGTTTCTGTACTTCAGATGCTATGATTGAAAAAAAATTCTTTTTTTTCAAATAATTCTTGTTTTATTGCAGAAATTATTTCTGCTTTGAGTTCCTTTCTGGTGTTGTTTGTTTACTTCAGATGCTGTTAATTCATACGTTTCAGCTGGAATAGTGTTGTCTGCACTTGTTCTGGTCGAGCATTGGTTTTCCCCCCAATGTTTCTGGATTTGATTCTTTATATCAGATACTATGTAGTCTGATATTTCTTTTTTTATTTGAGGAATTAATTCTTGTCTGATTTCTTCTATACCTTTCTGCTGTTGTTCCTTTGCTTCTATTTCTGCTAATTCATTCCTTTCAGCTGAGCTAGTGTCCTCTGCCCTTACTGGTGGGCTCAAGGCCTGAGATTGTGCTTTTCTCCTTTTCCTTGTCATTTTGTATAGCACTGACCTCTGACCTTTGGTGTTGAGCTTTGGTGAAGCTATAACCTTAGCGTGTAATGAGATTTGGGTGCCAGTCTATTAAGTTTGAGATTATCCAGTTATGCCTCTTCTGGATCTAGCCATTGTGTTCAGTTCCTTTTTGCTGCAGCTCCTGTAGTTCCCCTCTGTTGGTTCCCTGGTCAAGCAAGCACAAACCGAATCGGGATGGAGAGGGAGGAGTGAAAATTCCCACTATCTTGGCTGGGTTTTGGGTGAGAATCCAGAAAGTTCTTGGAGTTGGCCCTCCTGTGTCAGGCAGTTTGTTCCCTTGGTGGGTGGGCCTGGGCTTTGGTGGGTCTGGTGGGCTCCCAAAAGGATAGTGCGCGTTCTTATTCACTGGGCAGGCTGTGCTGGGTCAGCCAACCTGTGCTGGGTCCAGGGCCACGGGATGGAACCGGAGAAGCCTAGGAAACCTCCTTCTGGCAAGGCCACCCTGGAGTTCTCACTCACAGGCCGAGCTGCACTGGGTCTGGGGCCATGGTGTGGGACCGGCAATTGGTGGGAAATGTCTCTCCAGCACAGCAGGCCTGGAATTCTCCACTCACTGAAGTTTGATGCCTAGGGTGTAGGGGAAATTACCACTCGCTCAGCAGACTTTAGAGCAGGAGTTCTGGGGAGGTGCTGGTGAGTGTGTCCTGAGGTTTCAGGCTGGTCACTGGCTTGGAGGGCTTCAGGGTGGGGATTCGGGTAGTGCGTGTGGAAAGAAGCCAAAGCCTCTCCCTCAGACTCACCACACACTCACTAATCTGGGAAGCCTGGTGAATCGTGCGAATTCCCACTCACTGGGAGGATTTGGAGGCAGGATCCAGGAGGCTCTGCTATCTCTGGCCAGTTTCTCTGGCTGGGCGGGCATGGGCTGAATCAAGGGAGATGGTGGAGTCAGAAAGTATTTCTAAAATATAGAATTGTTGAATTCACGTAAAAACCAGTGTAACATCTACAAAATGAAGAGAAAATAACTATATGATTGTCAAAGAGTTACAAAAAGAATTTAATAGAAGCTTCTGCAGACTAGACCAAAGTAAACCTCTCTTCCTTTAAGTTGTGGTATCAAAATTTGTGTCTCAGGAATGAAAAATGATTTGAGAGGCATGAATAAGTAGATGTTGTATAACTAAGATGTCAGTGCTACTGCAAGGTGATCTATAGATTCCCTGCAAGCCCTATCAAAATTCCAATAATTGTTTTTCTTTCAGGAGAAGAAAAAGCAATCCTGAAATTTACATGGACTCTCAAAGAGCCCCAAGGAGCAAAAACAAAATAAAGCAATAAAACCCTTGAAAATTAAGAACAAAGTTGGAAGTTTCACACTTTCTTGATTTTAAAACTTACTACAAAGTTATGTTAACCAAAGCAATTTGGTACTGACATAAAGACAGACATGTAGAATAAACAAATAACAGTTGGTAAATAAACTACCATGTATATGGGCAAATGATTTTTTACTAAGGTGCCAAGACTTTCCATATGAAAATGTCAGTCTTTTGTTTTATTATTCATTTTATTTTTCATTTTGAAGAGCAAAAACAAACAGTAGAAACAAAGATAGAAATAAGACAACATATAGGAGCGCCTATGTTCCAGTTTTCAAAATGAGAATATCTAATTAGCAATAGTTGTTATATTATCTATTTTTATCATCAGATCTGTTGCTCAAATTAATAGAAATAATTATGTAAGATCAGATAAATAATTAATTATAAGCACTTACTTTCAAGAAATCTTAACTTTTTCTATTTTATTGTCTTCTTTACTTTTTAAAAATATTTATTTTATTTCATTTTAAAGAGTAAAAGCAGAAGCAGAGATAAATAGAAAAAAGACTGAAACAGAGTAACTTATAACAATACATATGTTATAGATTTTTAAAACAGTAATAGCAAATCAACAATGGTTGCTATACTTTTTATTTTTATCATCAAACCTTTTGCTCAGATTAATAGATATATTTATGCAAAATTGTGGAAATAATTGAATATTGGCATTTCCTTTCAATAAATCTTAATTTTTTCCTTGTCTTTTTTTTTGTTTTATTTTAAAGAGTATAATAATTGATAAGACATTAGAAACAGTACACATTTAGAAGACCAAGGTGAAAGGTATTCAACCATGGGTGTTGTATTACACACTGCTATCCTCGATGTAGTTCCTCAGATCTCACATACCAGCATAGAGCATTAGTCAGGGTGAAAACTCTAAACATTAACTGCTATTTGAAAAACACTAATGAAAATTATGAGTGCATTCATCTCAACCACCCTGAATATATACTTGCATGTTTTTCCTTCTTTCTTTTTTTCCTATGTTTTCTCCTTTCTCTCATCTTCATTGTTTAATCCTGAAGTTCAGTTTTTTTCCATTCTAATGTTTCCACTAAACCCTTCAGGTTTTATTTATTCTTTCAGTTTCTTATACTAGGGAGACAATATAGTATTTACAACATGTTTGTCTGATTTATTTCACTTATGAGTATGACCTCTATTTGCATTCACCTACTTATAAAGGCTTCAAGTAGTCTTTTCAACAAATGCTGAGAAAACTGGATATCCACATGAAAAATACGAAATTTGCTGCTTGCCTTATACCACACAATAGTGGTTAGAGGACAGTGAGTTAAATTCACAGAGTTTCAGTAAAAAATTCCTGAAATGGATTGTTACAATAGCTATACACAATGAAAATGTACTTAATTGTCACTAGATTATTCATTTTAAAAAGTTAAGATGATAAATTTTATATTAGATATACATTTTAATACAATAAAAAATGAATTAAAATAATATCTTAAAATCCACCGATTGAGATAATCTGAAATAAAACTAGCTGTTTATCAAATCATCCTTCAAATCTGTTTAAAGGGAAAAAGAATAATAATATCCTACTAAGAATGCCAAATATCCAATCAAATTTACTAGACTACAATAAAAGCAAGGGAATGTGACCCTTAAGTAGGTAAAACAGTCAGAGAATGTAAACAACCCAAGAAATAAAAAGAATTCTATTATCAGTCTAAAGAATTAAAAATGCTACTATAATTTTTCTAAGGTTTATTTAATCGTTTATTCATTTGTTTCTTCTGGAAGAGTCTAGAGCGTGTTCAGTGTCTCACTACTAGATCAGACTCGTACTGATCTGACTGTTTACAGCCTCCCAAGAGCTGTGATTACAGGAGTGCACCACCATGCCCAGTCTCAATTGCTATCTCAGTATGCCCCGTGGGGCGGGGGGGGGGGGGGCTGGCACAGCAGGACTGGGAATCCAACACCTTATGCCTGCTTTCAAGTGCTTTAATCTGCTGAGCTATTTGGTACACCTTTTTCAGGTTTAAGCATAAATATGATGAAAAAAGAAATTAAAAAAAAAGAACCAGATAAAATCATCCAAAGATTAAAAGGATACACAGTATCTGGAATAAAAATTCACTGAGAGGACTAACAGCAGGTCAGATAATGCAGAGTAAGAGGCTGATAAACTTGTAAATGTTACAAGAAAATGACTCAGACTGACATATCAAGAGAGAAACATCTTGAAAACAATCAGAACCTCCGTGGCCTGTAGGAACATACCAAGTAACCTGATTAAGGATCTAGAAAGAGAAAAGCAAATAAATTTGATGAAACTATAGGTAAACTGCTTTCTAAAATCCAGTGAAAACTATAGTCACAAATCCAAGATATTAAATAAACCCCAGAAAAGACAGAAAACAATATGAGTTCAATCCCTGGTTCAAAAAAAAAAAAAACCTACTACAAAGTATATCATAATTGTCATAAACTAAAAATAAGCAGATCTTTAATCTTTTATTTATTTGGTACAAGGGTCTTGCTAAGCATCTCGGACTCATAGTGATCCTCCTGTCTCAGCCTCTCCAGTGCTGGGATTACAGGAGTGTGCTACCACACCCAGTTTCAGTGGTCAGCATGGTACACCAAGGGTTCTGTGGCTGGAAGGGCATGCAGTACCAAGGATCAAACTTGAGTTCTTACACTTGCCAGTCAGGCACTTAGACTGCAAAGCTATTTTCCCAGCCCCATGTAGATCTTTTAAAAAAAAACAAAGTAAAAAGACATTAAATGGAAGATTCTTTACAAGTATTAAGTAACAGATATTGAAGAAAAGAATCACTATCAGAAAGATTACAAGGCAGAAGAAAATGGTACACAATCATCAACATTCAGGAGCAGAAAAAATCATCACTTCAAATTCTATAGCCAATGAAAAATACATTTAAAAAATGAAATGTGTGGCACAAGATCTTGGTTTCTAAATACTCTTTTCCAGAGAAAAGAAACAGTTCCCTAAAGAAGTGGTAGATTTCAGTGTTATGCAAGGAAAATATACATTTTTCCAGAGTATCTTGTAGAGGCTGAAAATAAGAAAAAAAAGGAAAGAAGAAAGGAAGGAAAAGAGTGAAAGAGGAGTGCATTTTGAAAGGGCATAGAAACAAATCAAAAGAGCACCCAGTGGAAATAAACAACTATAATAATATATTGTAACACAAAGACTAATATACCCATTAGCCTGTGTCAATATAAATGGTTGGTCAATATAGAAATGAGTGAATGAAATTTTTTGGGTTTTTTTTTTTTTTGTCTTTTTGAGACAGAGTCTCACTGTGCAGTTCAGGCTGGCCTTAAGCTCACTTTGTAGCTCAGGCTGGTCTTGAACTTACAACAATCCTCCTGCCTCAGCCTCCCGACTGCTGGGATTACAGGCGTGCGCCACCTTGCCCAGCTAGTGAATGAAATTCTTTATTACAAAAGAATTCAAACTAGTAAGTATACAAGGAATGGAAAAATCACCATTAGAAAAACAATTAGAAAACCACAGAAATAATTTCTCCAAGCACAACTCAAAGTAATGCACAAATTATTGGGTGAAAACTGAAAGAAAAATAGGGTATCTGCTTAAAGTTAATATATATACCTTACAGGGGCCAGGGTGATTGCTCTGTAGCCTAAGGGCCTAAGTTCAATCCCCACTTCCACAAAATAAATAAATAAGATTTATATTTTATAATATTTATCAATTAGTTAGTGAACACAATAATTTCAGAGTGAAAAAAACTGGCAGACAACAAATAATGAAATGATGAAGTTGCCATCAGTAGTTAGGCAGCTCAGCATCATGTACTACAACACGTGATGCACTCAGACCATATTACCTCAGTGCGATTGTTGCTGAAAAGGTACATAAAGCATTTAATCATCAGAAAATAGCATAACAGTGAAAATGAACATAGTATCAAACTAAATAAAATACAAAACAACACTTCATAAATAACAAGCAAAACTGGTGGAAAACGTTACAGTTGGGGGAAACTGAAGATTTCATAACAGTGCAATGTTAGGTATAGGATCAGATCTTGGAACAGTAAAACAATGCTAGTGTAAAAATCTGAACAATGTCTGTAGCCAGTTAATACTCCTAACAATATTAATTTCCTAATTTTCATAATTGTACCATAGCTATCTAAGACATTAACATTAAAGAAATCAAAGAGAAGAAGGATGTACAAGAATTCATTCTCTAATTTTTGAACAGTTTTTAAGCTTAAAAATCTTTCAAAATGCAGATTTCAAAATAATGCTCAGGCTCGAGCAGCAACCCACCTGAGCTGAATTCTAACTCTTCTCCTTATAATTTTATACTGCTCTAAAACTTACCTAATTTTTTCTGAGTTAACCTAAAATGAAAATAGCAAGAACATTAACATCAGATATTTCAGTAGAGTGGAATAAAATAGACATAGTTGTAAAAGACATAGGCAGCATTCAAATATCAGATATTATTAAATACAACTATTCTTGTCCTACAGAAATTTTAAATATTAATGTAGCATTTTCAGTATGCTTTCTGAGTTTTGGTTTACTTAGATAGGCACTCTCACTTAGAAGCTATAAAAAGTTTGCCTATTTTTTCCTGAGATTTTTATAGTTCATTTTTTATTTTTAAATCTTTGCTCCATATGGAATTTATTTAAATGTAAGAAGTGAGTTGAAAGCTCACTTTTATCTTTATCTTTCTTCTTTTTTTACTTTTCTTTTACAGATGGCCACCCATTTGTTACATCACAACTTATGAAATAGCCCATCTTTTTGCATAGTTTAATCTTCATGTTCAGCAGTACAGTAGGACAGAAATCTTCCTGCTAATTCTGCCTGCCCCCTATACTTACAACCCAAAGTTAGAAAAAAATAGTGTGTTTTCAACAGAATTGACACAATTATGTATAGAACATAGACCTTCATGAAGGGTACCATACATAGACCCATAAATAGAGCTTCCCTGATACATATTAAACTATTCTTTTTTAAGAATACCAGTTGAGGAACCACCTTTGACAGGTGTTCTTGGTGCTCAGTGATACTTGCCCACCTTTTCATGCAGCTCCCCTTCTAGTCTACCTCCAAGACAGAAGTTAGATGATGGCAACTGTCCTCCAGAGACACAGGAAGTCTGAAATACAGTCTCATCCTGTTGGGCCAATCTTCTATTTCCTTTCCCCTTTCTGTCTTGTACTCTAAATTTTTTTCTCTGAAATTCTGCAGAAGGTTTGACGAAGTTTATCCTTGTTTTTCTTCTCATTTTAAATCTTCTCCCCAGCCATACTCATCCATTCACATTATGGCCTTCTCACACCATATTTTCCATCCAAACCACAGAGATTCTGATTCAAACTGAGTTTCCAAGAGGCAGACTGACTAGGAGTCTTGTTCAAATGATGCATTAGTTACCAGCTTTCATGAAAAGAGAGTGAAGCCAGGATTGGAGAAAATCCTCAATAAGGAATTTGCCACTCCTGAGGCCTAGGGATAGCACTTCAAGTCAAGGGGTCCAGGTGCTCTCACTTCCATGTGTGTCACAGGCTGTAGGCTCTTCCCGGAGAGGAGCTGATGATGTATCACATGAGTGAGATGGCTTGGGTTAAGAAGATAGATGGAAGCTCTCACAAGCAGGGGGCAGTTGTTAGCTTTTAGCAACCAGATCTTGGACTAAATGTGAGATTAGTGAATTAGTGAGAGAGCCAGGACACAACATCAAATCTAACACATGTACTGCTAAGATCTACTCATGTTTCACAGGAAGTACATACTACTCAGACACAGCTCCTCTAAGCCTCTAGTTGGTTCTGATTTCTAGAAAACTTTAAAAGATTGGTGGCAGGTGCTACTGCCTCTACTGTTGTGTTTACCTTGGCTAGCACTTCTGCTAATCTAGATACCAGTTGCATTGATGACACATGTCTTCTTTCCTGAAGTTTTGTAGCCCCACTGACACCTAGTTTTACCCAACCATGTGAATATACATTCTCAGTAGCAGTGAAAACATAACACCATGTACATACATATATTTTTTTCACAACAAAATGGTCCTTTACTTATATTTCCCATTTTTGTTTTTTCTTTTCAGAGATGGGTATTCCATTGAAGTTAGAGAAGCTGTATTTAGAGAAGTCTTTAAAGGACCTTTCCATACTTGATTCCAGTCCTAAGATTGTACGTACTTGAATTCAGCAAAATAACAATATAGTCCAATGATTCATAATAGTAGTACAAGATACTTAGCATAGATACACAGCTACTTTCTCTTAGTTCACTGTGAAGAAACATTTGTACCAACATTATTCAGACAAGAGATCATGTCTGCATCTTGTCCTCTGAATAACTAATATGAACGTGTAATGTATTTTTATTTATTTTTATTTTTGTTTTATTGAAGTACAAATATCGATGAGACAGTTTTATGAAACCTTGACAAGACGGATTTGATAAATTGATACATTGCAAACTGTTTTTATAATGTTTTGGTACCATAGAAGGTGCATACATGATATTATACTTACAGACATTATTATACCATATGCCTCTTATCAGTAAATTAAGAGGGTATGGCTGTTTGCACATCTTATTTTTTATACCTGAATTACATCAAAGATTCAATCATTAATACTTTCTACCTTGTTATTTTCCTAGTGGTTGTCCATAGTATTAGAAGCTGTCATAATATCCTGTCCAACCATGATTAGTGCAAATCTTGCCTCTCGTAGAATTATGTAGAAGCTCAGCATATCTATCCTAACCGTACTGTCCATACACACACATCATGATTCTTCCTTTCTATACCCCTTCCTCTGTCTACACCTGTCAAAGATGGGCACTCCATTGTCATTCAACTAACTTAGGTGCTTGAACTCGACAACACAATCCAACACAGTCTAGCATTCCACAACAATAGTGAGTTATCTGAAGAAGTTGTCGACCACAACCATTTACAGCTCAACTTATTATTATGGTCCCACGATGTATACTTCATTTTTATACTTTTCTGCTGGATGGTTAAGACCTAGATAGAGCAAGACTTATATACCAAGACATGTACTTTATGTTTCTTATGAGGTCAGTGAAGTCCCCTCAGGGTTTATCTTGTAGTCCTGTTCGTTATTCTGTAGATCCTTTGTCTGTGTCATCCATGTGGAGGAGTCACGGCCAGTGCTTGACCAGTTTCCTCTTTGTGAGAGCCTGAGAGAAAGTTTTCTCTCCATGTGACTCTCCCCAGGCACACTGTAGAACTTTGATCTCTTTCCTCTGTGGCTCCATAATCTCCTTGTTCAGAAAATTTGGGGCAAAACTGAGTTTCATGATGTTTCAGTACAGTTTCTCCTATCTCCTGAGTCTTTGCTGACCTTGAAAGGCTAGGTCCAAAATGTTGGCTGGCCTTGTGGCTCTTCTATTTCTGCAACTCTGACTTGTGAACTTAGGTTGTTAACCATCCAGAACAAAAGCTGATTAGTATCCTGCAGCATATGCCATTCACTTTGCCTTATCAGACTCAATTGATTTAAGTGGTTGTTGTACATTTCCATTTGTATTTCTGCTTTTCGCTTCTTATACTAGGGCAACTATATGACATTTACACATGAGTGTCGGGTTTATTTCACTTATGAGTATATGTTCAAGTGGCATCCACTTCAGTATAAATGCTTCAAGCTTGTCATTCTTAATAGCTGAGTAATACTCCATTATGTAGAAATACCACATCTTTTTCAACCATTCCTCATGTGATGGACATCTTGGTTGTTTCCAAAATTTTGCTATCACAAATTGTGCTGCTATAAACATAGGTACACATATATCACTATGATACAATGTTTTGAGTTCCTTTGGGAAAATTCCCAGTAGGGGGATAGCAGGCTTGAATGGGATTTCTAGTCCTACTCTTTTGAGGAGTTTCCACACTGACCTCCGCAATGGTATACCAGTCTACATTCCCAGCGGCAGTGGAGAAGTGTTCCCCTTTCCCCACAACCTCTCCAACATTTGTCGTTGGTTGATTTCCTTATGATAGCCATCCTTTCTGGAGTGAGATGGTATCTCAGTGTTGTTTTTATTTGCATTTCACGGATGACTAGCGATGTGGAGCATTTTTTCATGTATTTATTCCCTTCTTTAATTTCGTCCTCTGAGAAGTGTGTGTTCATCTCAGATGCCCATTTCTGAACTGGGTCTTTAAATTTGAGGGCCCTGTTATATCTTAGTTCTTTATATATTCTAGACAGTAGACCTCTGTCTGATTGCTTATTAGTTAGGATTTTTTCAAAATTTGTGGGTTGTCTTTTCACTCTGTTGACAATTTCTTTTGACATGCAGAAGCTCTTAAGAAGAATTGATCCCAGTTGTTATTTCTTTCAAGTGTTTCCCTTGCGAATATATGTTTGTTCATGAACTCTTTGTCTACCCCTATGTCTTCAAGAGTTCCTCCTACTTTCTGTTCCAGGAGATTGAGTGTTTCTGTTTTAATGTTTAGATCTTTAATCCATTTTGACTTTAACTTAGTGCATGGTGATAGAGCTGGGTCAAATTTTAGTTTTCAGCGTGTAGAAAGTCATGTTTTCCAGCACCATTTGTTAAAGAGGCTATCTTTCTTCCAGTGAGCTTGTTTAGCCCCTTTGTCGAAGATCAGATGGCTGAGTGTGATTGTAGATGCCTCTGTGACTTCTAATCTATTCCACTGATCCTCAGGTCTATTTTGTTGCCAATACCATGTTGATTTTATCACAGTGGCTTTGTAGTATAATTTCAAGTCAGGAATTGTGATGCCTCCTGCCTTGTCTTTATTGGCCAAGATTGCCTTTGCTATTCTAGGTCGTTTGTGGTTCCAAATAAATTTTAGGAATGATTTCTCTAGGTCTGGGAGGTATGTTGGTGGCAGTTTGATAGGGACTGCATTAAATCTGTACAGCAATTTTGGGAATATGGCCATCTTCACAATGTTGGTTCTTCCTATATCATTCTAACTGTCCTACTAACCTGTTTTGAAACTGTTTCATTGCTATTTTTTCTTCTTTTCTCATTAAAATGAATTTTAAAAAACATAGCACCATGGAACTCTTAAGCTCCTAACACATGTCCCTACAACATCACAATAATCCAGCATCTTCACAATGAATCACATTCATTTATACTATTTCAGTGTCCTTCTTACATAAGGGTCCTAAGCTGACTAAGTATCAACTGTAGATTAAAATTTCTGGACTCACATTGTGTCCATTGAGGATGTAAGCCTACTGTGAGACTGAGAACTTCTAGGTACACAGATTTAAAGTCAAAGTGATAACAATCAAAAACTTTCCAAATAGGTCACTAAAAATGATGTTGAGTGGAATAACTCTACCTTTAATTCCTTGATTCTCAGCACCATAAATTAGGGATATTCTACCATACAGTGGTACAAAATTTAGAGTATAATCAACATCTTGAAGGGTAACACACTGTCCTCATATGATATCACCTGAAAAGTAACATCTTAGCTGTGATTTGAAAAGCCACTCTAAGTCATGTTCCAGTGAAATTACTAGAAGATTGCCTGGCCGTATTCCCACTGCCATAACTCCTTTGCTATGAGATTATCTCTTGATCTCAGGCAATCTTAAGTGGCATCTCATGCCACTAAATCAGACATTTTTTGGGCTGAGCTGAGGCACTGCAAAGCAAGGTACAGTATTATATCAAAGGGCTCACCAATTGCCTCTGTTGTCAGGACATTAGAAACTCAGCAGTCAGAACTGGGTGAAGCCTACTGAATGGTAGTTCGTGGTGTTAGGTCTTCACAATGCTTCTTTCTCTGCCACCTTGTCTACTTCATTTCTGTACCTACTGGGTAAGCACAAGAAAAGCCAAGGATAGAGACTGGTTGACAACTTGTGCATATCATTCTGTCTGTTTTGTTGTCTGGTTGTCTTCTTCAGGACTTTGTATGCACTTCCATAAGCCACTTGACAATTCTGTTATTTCCCTCCTCTTCATAGACCTTGTCTCCAAATTTCCTATGATGCTTTTTTTAGAACTTTGATCAATGCATCAAACCATTTATCACTGCCAATGATTTTATGTACAGCTTTATCTTGGGCTGCTTTTGTCTTTTGTATAGTCAAGTACACTTTCAAAGTCTGTATTCACTGAGAAAAGGTTTTTCCTTTTTGTTTTGTTTTTAAACCACCATCTCTCATGAACACCAGCAGATTTTCAGATTTTATTGCTGTACCTGAATTGACTTTTCTAGGCTTCACTCTATAAAGTCCCTTCTATCTCTCAATCCTTTAAAGTTATGCTCCTTAATTATTTCCATTCCCTTATCCAAACACTCGTTATCTCATTGAGACTATTGGCCAATCTCCAAATAGTATCTGTGTCTTGATTTTTTTCCCCAACCATCAAAGAGATTCCATCACAAATTGAAATCTGATCATATTTCAATAAAAATAATGTATTAATTCTGTTACCTACATAATGAAATCTAAACAATATAGTACACAAGATACTAGATCATTTGTGTCCTATTAAACTTTTCCCTTCCTAGAGACTGAAGATAGCTGAATAGCTATGGCCAACTTTCACCTCTACTTACACAAAGAAGTAACAAAACCAGCAGGTGAATAGCTGGACTTTAATGGGTACACCCAAAGGATGCTATTGAAAAGTAGCAAGAGAAAAACTGGACCCTTAGATAAAAGACTTAGAGATCTGGAATGAGAGCATAGAAAGCTAAGTAGAGTGCCCTGGCAACTGTCACCTAGCTCCCAAGCCAAGGCAGGAGCAGAGGTCAGGGTCAATGGAAAGTCCCTACAAACTCTCTTCATGGGTTCTGGTGATCCTAGGTAGAGGAAAGCTTCAAAGTTTTCAGAGGTCTGCAATATTGTTGGAGCCACAGGCTGGAGTCCACACAGTGTTTACTTATTTATTTGTTTTCTTGCTTGTTTTGGGAAAGAAATTGACATAATTCTCCCACAGACTCCCTGAGCTCAGGCTGTCCCAAGTATCATCTTGAAAATCAAGTTATTGTCACATTGTTCTAGAGATGTTCCAGAGATCAGAAACTCATGGATATTTTTTTTTTTTTTTTTTTTTTTTTTTTTTTTTTTTTTTTTTTTTTTTTTTTTTTTTTTTTTTTTTTTGCTTTTGTTTTTTGGCAGAACTGAGGATTGAATTCAGGCCTTTGTGCTTGCCAGGGAAGAGCTTACTCCACTGAGCCATCTCCCTGGCCCATTCATGAATATTTCTCTCTGAGACCCATATACCTTGAACCAGAGTGTTCCAGTATTGCAAATCAAATTTAACCATAGAGGAAGTGTGACTCCGGCAGCCAACCTGGTTATTACCCTATAGTGATGTGGATAATTTTCACAGCACAGCAGGACATGGAAGGTGCCACCCTTGAGAGATAAAGCAGTGTACTTATCCTCTGTCACTAGGGAGCGGACAACTTTGTGTTGTCTCTTCCCACTGTGCCAACTAAAAGGGACACTGATGAGTTCCCACCACTGCCTTTCCCCTGTCATTCACATAATTTTGTACTGCTAAAGGGGAGGGGAACAAACAGAGCAGTTCCAGACTCTGCTTCATATTGCTAAAAGTACCAAGAGTGAATAAAACCACATCCCAAAGGTACTGTTCAGCATATGTAACAGATAGGGCTAAGAGCAAACATCATGGCTCCTGTAACCACCCCTGTGTGGTATGAACAGCACAACTCCATCTACCATGAAGCCACTGGGCACATACTTCTGTCAGGACTGCACACAAGCACCAAACAGGGGTATAGTGGTTCCCACTGCCACTTCTTATTCGGTGTCCAGTCTCAGGGCTACTACTTCATTTGTCTACCTCTCTTAGGGCTGCTAGGGCCAGACCCCTTGCCAGCATCAGGACTCACCTCAGCAGGGCCAGAGGAAACATCTGTCACCAACCAGGGCCACTGATGCTCTTGTGGAGGTGGCCACACGGTAAGCACCACACTTCTACTGCTGTGGATAAACATCTGCCTAGGATGCTACTGTCCCCATTCCTCAATGACCCCCAAAACAGTGACTCTCTTCAACTTTGTCATGATACATATTATGTGCCAAATAATTAACTACAATCAAAGAAGCTGTAAGGAGACTACAGTACAGTGTCCAATTGGGACCAAAATCTATATTGTGTACTACAAATATATCATCTACAGGACAAAGCAGCATACCATGAAAACTACCCCCATGAAAGTGATAGAGACAACTGATTCACAAGTTGTGCAAATCTCAGCATAGACACACAAGAAATATGAGGGTCGGGCCAGGGAGATGGCTCAGTGGAATAAGCATTTCCCTGGCAAATGCAAGGGCCTGAGTTCAATCCCCGTGTCCGCCAAAAAAAAAAAAAAGAAAGAAAAGAAATATGAGGGTCCAGATAATATCATGCCTCCAAAAGGACATGCTAGCTTTCCGGCAGTGAATCCCAAGTAAAATGATATTGAAGAAATTTTCTTATAAAGAATATAAAGTGATAAAGAAGCTCAGTGAAATGCAACAGAAAATTAGTTAAATGTTTAGAAATGTCAAATAAGTATACAAATCATAAATTTATCAGAGATACAGATACCTTGAAAAAGAACCAAACAGCAATCTTGGGAATGTAGAACTTAATAAATAAAAACATGCAAATAAAAGTTTCAAGGAAGAAATTTTTTCTTTCAATAAAAAGAAAGTATATCTGAAATTCCAGTCAAACAAACAATAAAATAAACAGACACTTTAAGATGTCTCATACACCATTAAATGGACAACAATATTTGCATTTTTTAAATACTTGAAAGGAGAACAAGAGAAAGACATAGAAAACCTATTCATTGAAATAGTAGATGAAAACTTCCTTAATCTTGAGAAAGATACAAATGTCCACATACAGGAGACCTCAAATAGACATAGAAAGAGCCTGACTCCAGCTTTATGATCAAACTGTTAAAACTGTATAAGGGAATAATTCTAAAAACTTGAAGGAAAAAAACTTCACATTGGTGTAAAACCACATTAGGCTAACAATAGATTTCTCAGCAAGAGCCTTATAGGCCAGAAGGGATTGGAATGACATTTTCCAAGTTATGAAAAAAAAAATTGCCAACCAAGAATACTGTATTTACCAAAGGTATCTTCTGAGAAATAAAAGAGAAGCAAAAATTTGTCAGGACAAAGAAAAACCTAAAAAATTAAACACTCACAGACAATCGCTAGAAAAGATATTTAAAGAATTCCTACATTCAGAAGTATACCATCATCATGAAGACATACAGGAATAAAAACTAGTGATAAAGTATATACACAAAAGACTAACATAAAATAACCAAACCTTATCAATATACATAACCATCAAATTGCAAAGATGAACAAAAAGAAGAAGAAAACAAAAAGTGTTAAAACAAACAGAAGTTTATCAAAGTGACAAGAATAAGGGTTTTTTATTGTTTGGTTTTTTGGTTTTTTTATTATTGTTGTAATTTGTTTTGTTTTGTTTGTTTGTACTGGGAATGTAACCCAGAGCTGAGCTATATACCCAACCTTTTCTTTTTTAATATTGAGGTAAGTATTAAATTACTGGGGCAAACTTAAATTTTCCATCCTCTCTGCCTTCCATGCCCCACGAATAGAAGTAAATCCTTACATATTTATAATGAGCTTGAATTTAAATACACTACATTCCTGATAAAAGACAAAAACCTGATGAATAGCAACAAAAACAAAACTGCAAAATGAGGAGGCTACAGGAAACTCACTTCACAAGTAAAGGTACAAACAGACACAAAGTGCACATGCAGAAAAAGATCATCCATCTAAAACACATATTGAAAGTGAACAGAAGCTATTTTTACATAAGCTAACATAGACTTACAGAGAAAAAAATTGAGACAAGAAGATCATTGTGCAATGATGAAAAACTTAGTTCAACGAGAACATCTCACAATTATAAATTGTGCATTTAGTGCAAGAACACTCAGTTTTATAAAACACGATTAGATTTAAAGACAGTGATAGGATCTGATAATACTGGAAAACATCAGCTTTGCCAATGAACTTATCGTCCAGACAAAAGATCAATAAAATTAAGTTATACTATAGATCAAGTGGATTTGCAAACATTTTGCAGAGCATTTTATTCAATAGCTACAGAATACATTCAGTTCCTCACCATACAGAATATTCTCTAGAATAAACTATGTATTTTTCCACAAAAAAATGTTTCAACAAATTTGAAACATCAGAACTAGAACATGTACCCTCTAACTGCAACAGAATTACACTCTACATTAATAATAAAAGAAACCTGAGAAAGTACAAATTCATGGAGACTTAACAATATATTACTAAACAAACAATGGTTCATTGAAAAACAAAGTAAATATGGAAACACGGTATACTGGTCTGGGGCGATAGCTCAATGGTCTAAGTGCCTACCTGGCAAGTGTAAGGACCAGAGTTAGATCTCCAGGACTGCATACCTTGCCAGCCCTGGAACCCCAGGTATGTTGCACTGGCCACTGAAAATGGCATGGCGGTACAGGCCTGGAAGCCAACCCCTAGGGAGGCTGAGACAAGAGGATCACTACAAGTCTGAGATGCATAGTGAGATCCTATACCAAATAAATAAGTTGATTAAAAAATAAGTACAGTATCCCACAGTATATGGCATACAGTGAAAAAAGTACATACTAAGCAAGAAGTTTATAGCAATAAATTTCCACATTAAAAGAATAGAAAAACTTTAAATAATCTAATATTATATCCCCCAAAAAGTAGAAAATAAAGAATAAACCAAAGACTAAATTGGGACAAGAAGGGAATAACAAAGCAGAAATAAATTAATATTGCCTAAAGTATACAAAGTTCAATAAAATAGTTGATTCTTAAAGAGAAACAAATCTGACAAACCTTTATCCAGACTAAGAAAAACAAGAGAAGAACAAAATAAATACAATTTGAGATAAAAAAGGAAATATTACGATTGTTACAAAAGAAATAAATATACTAGAGACTATTGTGAAAAACCATATATATATATATAGATTCTAGAAGAAATGAACAAATTTCATGAAATGTATATCCTGGAAAATTCAAAGATAAAGACATATGAAACTTAAACAGAATAACAAAGAGTATTGAAATTGAGTTAGTAATAAAGTCAGCAAATAAAAAGTCAGGATAAGGTGGCTTTGATGCCAATCAGTTGAGGGTAACTTTGCTTGATGCAGATAGAAATCACAAATCATTCTAATACTTTGATGCTGTAGTTCTGGTCCCCGATACTGCCAGATGACACTCGTTAATGCCAAACGTTGCTCATCCACACTGATAAGTCTCTGCTTTCTGCCTCTGATACTGGTTAGCTGATGATCTCTGAAGTTCTTTGAAGCCTCTCATGTTTTTGGTTTAAGAGCTCATGCTGTCCACATTGCTCAGGATAAGAATCCCAAGGAGAATATAAGGCCTTCTACACCCAAGAAATAAATCAGGAGTGGATTTATGGGCCACTAGTGTAAGGCTTTATTTGAAAAGGACCTACACTGTACTACAGGTGCACCAGGGTACAAGAAGAAGCCCTCCTGCTCTGGCCCAAGAAGTGTAAGAGCTGTGCTTCACAGCACCAGCACACCTGTTAGTGATCAAAATTCGATCATGCTGATTGGTTCAAATCAAAACTGTTTAGTTTAAGTTCAGGCCCTGTAATTTTTAAGCTTTCACAGTGGTCCAAATTCAATTCTGTGTAGTGAAAATCCATTGTAGTGAAAATCTACTGCATTCAAGACAGACACCTCCCAGAACAGTGTAGGGTATCCACCAAGGTTGTGGCACGCATAGCGGCAGTTCGTTAGGACATATGTAGATGCACTTGCTGGATTTGCAGCTATTAAGTCTTCTCAAAAATCCAAGAGAGTTGAATCTAGGGAATCTTCATGAATATGTGTATTACCACAGCTAAAATATTAACAATCACCCTGGATCACTCTGTAATCTTTGCCACATTAAGGATTGCCTCCCCTAACAGTTGAGGCACATCTCCAGTCACAGTGGCCTAGAGAGCAGGTGTGATGTAGGCTACAGGAAGACAGCAAGGAAGTTGTTCCAGTCCATCCTCAGTGGAAGGAGGGGAATAATGAGAAGTGAGGGGAGAAGAGGGAATAACTGTTGGTGGGACCACACCCCCAGCCATTACGATGTTTCTCTTTTCTCTCAGCATCACTGTAATATTCTTGCAACTTATCAGACCTCATGACGATTCCACTGAGACTACTCCAAAGAATTAAAATGGAGGGAGCTCTCCTAAACTCATTCTATGAAGTTTGTGAAATCATCATTTTCCTCAGACAGACACAACAATATCTCTGATGGACACCAATGCAAAGCTCAAGATTCTATCAAATTGAAGCCAACAGCATATCAAAGAGTTCATTCAATAGGATTATGTTGGTCTCCTCCCAGGGATGAAATAATGTTTCAGCATATACAAATCAATAAACATAATACATCACATCAACAGAATGAAGGACAAAAATCATATGATTATCTTGATAGATGCATGAAAAGCATTGGTAAAACTCGACATTTTTCAGGATAAAAACTCAGAACAAAATGAGTACAGAGAGAATGTATTGCATCATAATTAAGATTATGTACAGTAATACATACTTATTCATCCCCATAAATATTTCTTCTAAGAGCTGGAACAAGACAAGGTCCACTTTCACCGTTCTTATTCAACTCAGCATTGTAAGTTTTACCTGAAAAATTAGCAAGAGAAAGTAAAAGGTATGCTAGATGAAAGGAAGAAGTCAAGCTAACTTTATTTCCAGATGATATGTTTCTATATATAGAAAGGCAAAAATACCCACCAAAAGATGGTTAGACTGATCAGAGCTACAGAATACAAGAGCTCATTAAAAATCAACAGTATTTTGTACATTGATAACAAGACTGCTGAGAAAGAAAGCATGAAAGCAATCCCACTCACAATATTAAAAAAAAAATAAAATGTTTGTAAATAAATGTAACTAATTAAGTAAACTATCTCTAACAATAAAATTAAGGAACAATGAGATAAATGGCAAAAGACACACCAGAAAACATGAAGATCTCTCATATTTGTGGATTAGAAAACTTAATAGTTAAATACCAATAACATCCCAAATGGTTTACAGATTCACAACAATCATCAAAAAAGTCCCAACGTCAAGGGGCCAGGGAGATGGCTCAGTGGAATAAGCACTTCCCTGGCAAGTGCAAGTCTGAGTTCAATACCTGGTTCCACACACACAAAAAAAAAAGTTCCAGTGTCATTATTAGCAGAACTACAAAAACAAAAAATCATTCATATGAACGATTAAGAGGCCCAAATAGTCAAAATGATGTTGAATGAAGGTACAAAGCTGGAGGCCACTGTATCTTATGGTATGATACACTTCCAGGCCATAGCAACCAGAATAGTGTGGCAGGGCAGTAAAAATAGACACACAAATCAGCGGAGGTATAGAGATTACATAAATACATGTAAGCATTTGCAGCCAAGTAAATCTTACAAAAAGTCCAGAAACACAGAAGATAGTTTCTTCAATAAATAGGGACAAAGAAATTAGATAGTCATGGGCAAAAAACTCAATCCCTGTCTCTCACCCTATATTAAAATCAACTTATTCTAGGTCTTTTCTGATTCCAAATACATTTTGGGAATGTTTTCTCTAGCTCTGTGATGGTACTTTGATAAGAATTGCATTAAATCTGTGTAACAATTTTTGGAGTATGGTCATTTCCACAATGTTAATTCTTCCTATCCAGGAGCAAGGAATATCTTTCCATGTTCTGAAATCCTCTTCAATCTGTTTTTTCAGAGTATTATAATTTGCATTGCATAGATCTTTTACTTCTTTTGTTAGATTAATTCCTAAATATTTGCTATTCTTGTTTTGAAAGTGTGTAACATATATATTGTTGTATGTTGCCCTGTTTTTGTCTTTGTTTCTGTTTTTACTCTTCAAAATAAAATAAAATAAAGTTAAAATAGATCAAAGACTTGAACCTATGAAACTCCTTTTTTAAAAATCTAGAAAAACAATATATTCAAATATACATTGGTTGTGTATGACTCAAAAATCACAGGAGGGCCAGTCTAATAGTTCAGCAGACTAAAGAGCCTGTTTAGGAAGAGCGCAGTGGCTGGGGTTCGATTCCTGTCCTGCCATGCCAGTCTCATCCCCGGGGTGTGCTGAGACGGTGATTGAGACTAAGCATGGTGGCACATGCCTGTAATCCCAATACTTGCTGTAACAGGGGAATCACTATGAGTCCAGTGTAGTAGTGATACCCTGAACACCCTGTAGACCCTGCCTTAAATACAGAAAAATAAAAAATTAAAATAACAAAAGCACTGGAAACAAAAGCAAAAAGTAGACAAGGAGGATTATTTCAAACTAAAAGCCTTTTTGCACAGAGAAATAATCAATGGAATGAAGTGATAATCATAGAATGCTGAAAATTTCTGTAAATTGTTCATCTGATATAGAAGTAACATTAATAATTTACAATATTCATAATTATGACTGGAAAAATCAATAAATTGAGTAATGCAATTAAAAATGTGTGAATGGTCTGAATAGACATTTCTTAAAATAGTATAAATGTTTACAAAATAAATAAAAGATACTATTGTTAGCCTTCAGATTACTGCAAGTCTGAACTATAGTGAGATACTGTTAAACCCCAGTTAGACTGGCCATTATAATACAGAAAACAAATGCTGTAAGGGATGTGGCCAAAAGGGAGTATGCATAATTGATTCAAATATTAATTAGTATAGCCAATATGGAAAGCAGAATAGAAAGTATGCAGAAAGGAAAGAAAGAAGGAAGAAACAAGTAAACAAAGGCCTTCACTCCTCCTACTTCTAGATAGCCAAAGGACGTAAAACCCATATACCAAAGGGATACCTATTGTTTACGTTTACTGTGGCACTATTTACAATAGTTAAGATATGGACTCAACCTACATGACCATCAACAGATAAAAATTAACTTTTATGTGTATGCATATATGTACATTTCATATATATGCATTTAGCCATAAAAAGAAATTCAATCATATAATTTGTAGCACAGTGGATGGAACTGGATGAAATTACGTAAAATAGACTAAGAAAGATAAATACCACATGTTCACTTGCATCTGTGGAAGCAAATAAAAAACCAACATAAATGAAGGACAGTGTTACTAGAGTTTGGAAAGGTTAAATAAAGAAAGGCTAAACTTAGTCAATGCACATTGTATACATGTGCTGAAATATCATACTGAACCCCATTAGTATATACAGTCAACCCATGTTAATAAAAAACAACTATATGTAAAGGAAAAGTAAATAACAGGTAGAAAACTTTAACTCATTTGTATTTTTTTCTCTATTTCTCCTTACTTTCCTCTGGCCTTTGAACACAGCAAACTACTATGTCTCTATGGATTTTTCTGTTCTGAAATTTGTATAAATGGATTCATATTTGTTATATCTTCTGGTTTGCTTCCTCCAATTTAAATGTCTCGGGGAAAGGTATCTGTGGAGCAATTGAAGACTCTCTTTTTTCCCAAGGCTTCAGATTCTTGAAACAGCTGCCTTTATCATAAAAGAAAGTGTCCCTTTCTTATTTCAACTTTTGTCATTATTCCATGTACATAAAACTACAAGCACAACTAGGCAGCTAGCTCTAACTCCATGGAGAACATGTTTATGCTTTGGTGTGTGTCACGAATGGTCATTTCATAGGGCAGGAAATAATCAGGATGACCAAACTGTGTTATACACATGCACAAATATGACAAAATGAAACCAAGTATTCTTTACAACTAATACTGACTAACAAAAAATTAAAGAATTTTCTTTCATGCTAACTTTGGAAACATTCTCTAAATTCAAGACACAATTTCTAAGTTATATGCCCTAATTAAGGCTTCGTTCACCTACATATGTTCCTAAAGTTGTATAGTACTCTACCTGTGTAAATCTCTTGTATTGTATATCACTTATGTCTTAAATGTTACATCTAGAAATGTAGAGCTAAGGATCAGTATAGAGCTAGAGCAAGAGCTATAACTCTCACTTTTCTGTGAGCTTCTAGAGGCCAAGAACTTTGTTTTGACCTTCAGACTTCAATAGAACCCTATCCCTTGCAAAGTCTAGCTTGTAAAAATGAAATCATTTGGATGGTTATATGTTCCACAGAGTGGTAAAGACCAGGATCCAGAGACAAAGAAACCATAAATTCTAAAGAGGAATTATAATGAACTCAATATTTATCATTTGAATTCAAATTAAAACCACTTTTGGGATCAGAAAGTTCATAAAATGCCCCAAATCAGCCATAATAATGACCAGACGACTTCTGCAAAGATGGCAAACCCACAGCAGCAACAAATCACCCTCTCCAAAATGCAGGCACTAGAAAATAACAACTTAGAGAGGGAAAGGAAGAGAGAGGTTGATCTCTGATACCCAGGAAGGATCTTAAAAAATTAGAGGCTACAGAGAAGTACAAGAGACAGACCATGACACAGAAAAAGGAAAGAACAACCTGCATTTCATCCCTGGCTTCTGGCCAGTGGTGCGAGAAAGGACATAGTGAAAGTGGGCAACTCCAGAGGCCTCTAAAAAGAAATGCCTTAGTGGAACAGAGTGGTGAGTGCTTTACATGAGAAAAGCTGGGGAATGACTCCAGTCCAAAAAACTATCATGTTCCCCGGAAAATATGCTTGATGAGGTGCCATTTTAGGGAACAGCCAGCTGAGCCCAGGACTCAGAGCCGCTATGCATTGGCTTCATCTTAGGACTCCCAGTGTTAAACTATCACAGCAGCTGGGTTAGGGACAATCAAAGATGTCCAAGGTCAGGGAGCCATGGGAAGGCCATAGAGACCCTGAGAGTGTTATAGGCTAAATAACTCAGGCCTCAACCCCACAACCGGACATCGGGTTCAGCCTGAACCTCTATGGATTTGAAAGTCACAAAACCAACACCAAACCCTAGTCGTGCTGGTAGCTTGCAGGGATCTGAGCACTGACCACTTCCTTTATCTACCAGTAAGAGTAGAGGCACTCCTTGAACTGGACACCTCCACAGAACTGTAGACCCCAGAAAATTGTCACCGGTTTGGTCACAGAGAAATTTCTTTTTCTTTGCTTTTTGCTTAGTTTTTTTTGTTTGTTTATTTGTTTTCTTGTGTGGGGGTTTGCTTCTTCTTCTGCCTCTGCTTCTACTTATACTCATCCTCATACTCCCTTCCTCCTCCTTCTTTCTGTTCATTTGATTTTTTTTACTGTGATTGTTTTTGTTGCTTTGTGAAAATGAACAATGTAGTATTTTTGTTGCATTTTTTCTCTGCTTTCTTTTTCATTATTTCCATCCCTCTTGTGTTCGTTACACAAGATAATCCTCTATCTTTCAGCCCTTTCTAAACTCTTTTTCTTCTTTCATTTCTCTATACTTTCCTCTTCTTCCTTTTAGTATTATCGCATTAATGTAAAATTGCTATAGTGAGTGAATATTTACTGTGTGTCACTCTCTTATTTGTCTTATATTTTGTTATAATTCTTAATCTGTATATATAATTAAAGGTGGCAAGCTATTAGTTATCAAAAATTGTCATTTTCCAGTCTGCATTTAATGCTATTATTATTGTTAATTGTAAAACTTTAGCCAAAGTGAAATTGTTGTGATCAACTGATCTTTCTTGAATGCCAATACTTAGATTCTCTGGAGAAAAAAAGAAAAGTACTACAGTCCAGTACCAAATAACTAGGTTCACAACCTCTCTTCTCTAATAAACAGAAGAAGCAGAATCCTGGGACAAACTCAAAGGCCCAGAAGATATGTTTTTAAAGCAGTTATTTTCTAAAGAGGTCTCAATACTAGTAATAAAGATATCTACCATAAACAATTTATAAGCATCAACACAGAAAATAAACAAAACAATAGAAAAAAGAGAAAGCATGGAAGTAAGATGCAACCTCAGGCCTCCAGGTCATTTAAGGCAAATCCAGAAGGCCCTGAGGTGGAAGAAATCAAAAGACACCCAGCTGAATTTTTGGAAATGGCAGCAATGAAAGTAACACATTAGATGAATGAGTTTCTAGGAAAAAAATTGTTGCAGAGATTTTGATAATTAAGGACATGGTTTGTGAATCTACAGTAAATTCAGGACAGAGGATTAAAAAAAGAAGAGTTCATAAAAACTAAATGACCAATGTGGGAAAAAACTGGATTCCATGAAACAGATTCAAATATATAACCAAGAGATTAAAAATTTTATTGAATTTATATGCAGCTGAATCAACCAAGATAGAATATCAGATACAGAAGACAGGATTATTTAGTGATTATCAAATGAAAGACTTCTTAAAAATAGAAAGAGACCATGAAAAATCAATCCAACTTCTGCTAGTTGACACAAAAAGAAGAATGACATAAGATTGATGACTGGAATCAATTAAAAAAATCAGAACATAGTACAAAGTACAGACAAACTATTCATAGGAGTAAGGCAGAAAACTTGCCAAGCATGAAGAAAGAATTTGATGCCAGCTAAGTGAAGCATAAAAAAGTTCAATTAGCTGTGATTAAAAAAAATAAAAGATAAAATGAAAGAAACTACACCGAGGAATATAGTTTGCGAAGTTCTACAGAATATAAGATGCTAATACAACTCCAAACACACTCATCTATCTTATCATTGACAAAGGGACCAAAAAAGAAAGATAGTCTCTCCAATCGGTTGTGCTGGAAAAACTGGCTTTTCACATGCTGAAGACTAAGACTCAACTCATGTCCATCACCATGCACTAAATTAAAGTCAAAATGGATCAACAACCTAAATATTAAAATAGAAACACTAAATTTACTGAAAGAGAAAATAAGCAGAAATCTTAATAACATTGGTGTAGGCAGAGACTTCATAAACAAAATCCAAACTGCAAGTGAAATACTAGAAAAGAATCAACAAATGGGATCTCATCTTATTACAAAGCTTTTTTACAAGCAAAGTAAAAATACAATCTATAGAGTGGAAAAATATTAATACAGGAGCACTACTTAGCCATAGAGAAGGATAAACTAGACACTTTCGTAGATAAGTGGATATAAATCTAGACCATACTGATAAGTGAAATAAATCAGACCCATACATGTAAACATCATATTGTCTCACTGGTGTGAAATACGGAATGAATAAATGAGATACAAAATGTAAAACAAATATTGTGAATTGGAAAGAAACTGTTCAAAGAAAAAGACAGACTATGATGGGAGAAAGGGAAAGGAAGAAAGAGAAAATAAAATGCGTGTGTGTGTGTGTGTGTGTGTGTACACAAGGTAGTTAAGATAGTTATGCAGCTAGTTTTTCTTAGTTATTGAAAGGGAGATTTTTGTGCTAAGATTGTTTGGACAAAATATCATGCCTTTATCTTGTACTCTGAATAACTGCTGCGAAGGCAACAATATACAATGGATCAACCCTGGTAAACTGTCTAATCTGTTTTAAAACTCAGTTTCATTGTTATATTTATCTTTTTTCTCTCTTTAAAATAAAAGAAATTTAAAAAATCAAGATTTCAGAAGTTCAACACAATAATAGAATATTAAAAGGTATTAGAGAAAAGAAACAAATCACCTGTCAAGAAAAGCCCATCAGAATCACAGCAGATTTATCAACATAAATCCTCAAGTCAAGGGGAACTTCGAATGGCATTTCAAGACTTAAAAGAAAACAACCTCCAACCTAGATCGATGTGCCCCACAAAACTCTCTTTCATAATTGATGGAGAAGTTGTGTATGTCCATGAAAAGAATTTTAGCATTATTTATGGCAAATATATACTTATAAAAATTTTTAAAGCATGTCCAGAAAGTGGTGAGAGGGTGGAAAAATTTATGGACTATCTATTCTGCCTAATATAATCTCAAAACTATTTTAAATAGAACTATATTATACTTACAAAAACCTTCATGTGTCCTAAATTCTCAATTGTGAAAGCCCTAATTTATAATCTACTATGACAGTTTTATTATGTGCATGTTATAGTTATGATTTGCAAGGAAATATATTTAATACAAGACACATAATTTATAAGATTGTTTTATAATATTCACCCAAAAAGTCAAATGCAAAAGAGTGTAGGAGATCTCTCAACACACTAGAGACCCAAAGAATCCAGCTGAGGTCCCCATGTTGGGGACCTTGCCTTAGTCCAGCAGAAGACCTAGAGTCTATCATAATGTCTTCCATGAGTCCAAATGGAGGTCTAGGATGCACGGCAACGTCTTAACAAGTCTGTATCAATGTAGTGCACTAGAAAGGCCAAAAAGTCAATGGTAGAAGTTAGAAAGTCTGCATCAGTGGGCTGAAGGATCTGCACTGGAGCTAGGAAGCTATGCTCAAGGTAAGCAGTAGAGCTCCCCCAAGAGAACTGCAACCATTCCTCTGTGACACTGGGGACCTGAGCTCCTCTTACAATGAGAAAATCTGGATTCATATCAGTAATACCAGCATGACAAGCTTCTTCAGGACAATCAACAGCACTTCATTTCTCTTTTTAGGCTGTTGGCCACAATCCTCAGGTGGGTATTTCACACCCGGTACCACACTGATTCAGTCCAGCTGCGTGTTACAAATTGATGATCAGTTAATCCACCACAAGGTAGTTGTATGTAAGTGTGTGAGTTCATAGACTGAAGAAATTACAGTCAGATCCCAGGAAGAGAATTCCAGCCAGTTTGTGTGGCTTGAAATCATATATATGCCTCAGGGCCCATTAAGTTAGTTATAGGGTGGAGGATGAACCACTGAACAGCCTACTCACAACTTTGGTTGAAACTTATATTTTTGATAAGTACCTATTAATTATTTAATAAATCTTTTATAAAAATGTATTTGAGGGTACAAGACTGGCTGCTAAAGTCTAGTAAGGGTGAAGGAATGGGAAATAGAAGGACATTGGATGATAGTTAACAGAAAGCATAAAGGAATAAGTTCCAGAGTTCTGTAGCATAGTGGGATAACTACAGTTCATAATATCCTACTATGTATTTTATGGATAAATAGAAGTGAGGCATCTGAAAGGTCCAAATATAAGGTAATGACATTAACATGGGAGCACTATTCTGATTTTATCAGTGTACATATGCACTGAAATACCATACTGCACCCCATAAATATATACACTTTTTATTATACCTTAATAAAAAATGTAAATATTTAAAAGAATAGAATGCTAACAATCCTGATTTGATTATTACATATTGTATATCATGTGAAAAATTATCACACCAAGCCCCTACATATATACAACTAAAATAATTGTTAATTTTTGAAAAGAATAGCATATTCTATTTAGTTAAAGTGATTTCTGTTTGTTTTAAGATAGCAGATTTGAGATTTGACATATGTGTGAGACTTTGTCCAGGACAGGGAAGAACAAATATGAGACCTGTGTTCAAAAGAAACATTCATTTGAACCAAGGAACTTAATGCTTACAAGATATCCTCAACAAGCAGCATAACATTCATGAACCTCACTTCCCTTATCTGTCATATGGTAATGCTAAGACCTACTTCACAATACTGCTGATAAAACTAAAGGAAAGATGAAACCACAGGGCCTTAGAGATGGTTCGGTGGCATAAGCACCTGCCTGGCAAGCACAACATCTTCAGTTCAATTCTCAGTACAAAAAAAAAAGGTGAAACCACAAATAAAGGTTCTGAGTATGAACCTTGTTCACACTCATGCTCAGAAATAGGGAAATGCCTATAATGTGTTCTTCCTGAAAAAAAAATCCAGTAAGTGGAGTAGCGTTTGCAATATTCCTAAGAGAGGTTTTACAAAGCACTGCCCTAAGAATTACAGTATCCATCACTTGGAAGCATTGTTAAAACCCAAACCTTTCTCTGCTTCTGGCCATTCTCCAAAACATCTTCATTTCCCCGACCATTATCAGAAACATCAGGACACTCGATCTCATTTCTGACATCCAATATTGATTGATGAGCGGGCATGAATAACTGGCAGAAACTGCAGTTTCCCCTCAGCCTCATCCTCTGAGAGCCAGAACAATCCTTTCTGAATCACTTCCAAAGTAATTTGCTTAGCAAAAGTAGGCTGTTTTCATACACTGCACTTAGCTTGAGTTGACCTTTCTAACCTTCAAATATTAAAACTCACCCCACAGAGGATGATTCTGGAAGTCTAATCAGAATTTCTGCTCTCTGTTGAGATGTACTTTCCTGAGCACACAGGCTTTTTTCAAAAGATATTATCTTCAAGAGTAATTGGCTTCCAGTGAAACTTCCATTTCTTATATGTTTTTAAAGACTGGGGGAAATATAATACATTCCAAAAGGAGCTTAAGAGAGCAGTCCTAATATTTGCAATAACAGTAAATTTTTAATAAAAAGCACTTAAAACTTCACCGCAATGAATTTTTAAATCATTGCAAAAATAAAAATGGAAGACATGGATTTTTATGTTCATTAAAAAGTAAACATTTTATATTTAATTCTTAGTTCAAAATAAGATAATTAAATTCAAATTGTAAATAAAAAAAAAAGGATAGTCAAGGTTTGAAGAACTGACTTGGGGAAAACTAACTGAAAGAGGCCTCCTGTGTTTTGTAGATGGTTTTAAACGCATAATGGCATTCATTCACAATGGCATACAAGTGCCAGTCATTCTGATCAATGAAATAGCGAATGCAGATGACATGCAAAATGAGAATCTTGCTTTCAATAAACTTGCAATCAAGCTGGATGCAGAAAACCTACTGTGCATGAAATTAAAAACAAATTAAACAATTAAGAACAAATTTGATATTGACTGAAAGTATAAATGGGACAATCTTGAGGAGTGAGCACTCTAAGCTGCATTAGTGGAGGGGAGACTTACTGAGCTTGCTTTCATGGCCAAGGCTTTTACTAGGTAACAGAGAAAGGCAGAGCTGAAGACAAGGAGAACAACATGTACAAGTATCCAGTCAAGAGATCAGCATGGAGATCAGTGTGTCAGGAGCAGAGGATGTGTCTGGGTGGGGCCAGTAATAGGTCCAGCCTGAGAAGGGTCACATTAAGCAATGCCATAAAAATCAAGTTGAAGATGCACAAAGAAAGAAAAATTCAGCATCAATTTTTCAGTTATTGAGTAGAGAAAGGAATAGTAACATAAAGTTTGAAAATAATACACAGAATTTCAACAAGAGATTTCTGGATGTACGTGTGAGGGGGAGGTCTCAGACACTGGAGCAATGACCCAGGGAGAATGGTAAGAAGACCATGGATACAATTAAACTGTGAAGTGAGAAAAGTCAATATGAAAGAAAGCCAGCAAGATAGCTCAATGGACTAAGTCTGTTTAGGCAAGAGCAGGGACCAGGGTTCAATCCCAGGCACCACATGCTGTGCTGGCCCCACCTCCAGATGCAATGAGCTGACCACCAAGACCAGGCATGACTGCAATCCCAGCAATGGGGAGGCTGAAAACAGAAGGGTCACTGAATCCGAGCAGCAAAGTGAGACCTGTACAAAATACATTTTTAAAAATCCTAAAGCAAAAGGGAATTGGGATACAATATTTTAACAGAAGAATATGAAGCAGAGGAAAATGTAAAAAGGAAAGAGGCAAGGGGTTTTGAACTTCCAGTGATTTCCAAGAATTTAAGGTTGCGTGGAAAAAAAGCATGATGATGAAAATGAGATCATTTGAAGAAAGACTTAAAATAGACGGAGAGACAATGGACAGACTTAAGGGCAACATTTAGCAGATGAAATAGCCTGAGTCAACAGCAAATGAGATAGAAGGACGGCAAGGGACAATAAGATTCCAAGCATGACTTTGCCTGCAGAACTCGATGAAATGATGATGAGAAGAAGACCAGGACTAATAGATAAGTACATAACTCCAGATTTGGTTGGTGAAGAAGAAGTGTATTTGAAACCCCAATTTGAAACTTAGACAAGATGGTTGGAAATGAAGCCTAGTATGCATATGACACATCAGATGCAGCAGAGGGATTCGTGATGATGAATTTGCTTCCACTCCCTCAGAGGACATTTGACAGGTTCAACTGGAAACATTAATATCAAATGGGTGTGACTCACGGATAGCCTCCAGGAACAAAACACTAGGAAAAGAGAGATCCACTAGTGAGGCATCAGGATGTGCAAGGAAATTGAAGGGATAGCATAAGAAGGTTACAAAACAAGGAGAAACTTAAGCTGGACCTCACAGAAATTTGTAATGGCCAGGTGGAGGAGAATAAGCATTCATTGAAGACCTGTAATAAGAGATTAGAGGATAAATAAAAGGGAAAGCAGGAGTGGGACTTTTAGTAATCATGTTAAGAGTCATTTCTGAAGAAGGTGATATTCATCAAGAAAAAGACTAAATACGTTCATCGGATTGAGAAACACGGAGATAGCTAGTGAGTTTATAGCAAACACTTTCTGAGGATCACTGAGTCCAATCTATGTAGTGAGACAAGGTAGGATTTTTACTGAATACAAAAACAAACACTTTCTGTGCCAGAGTAACAAAAGCTAAGTTTTAGTAAATGAAGAAGAAAATAGTGGTCCTCTGGGCTATGATAAGAAAAGTACAGATCAGGGTAAAGTGAGATGAAGGAACATTCACTAATGTTGACACATACTGCTTTTATGGTGAGTCATGTTTCAGTTAGAAAAAAAATAAAGGATCAGTTAGAAGTAACAGTTTGAATATATATAAAAGAACAGAGTTTATCCAGACTGGATAATAAAACACTAGTGAGTCATGAAATCAGGTCAATGTGCTGCAAATACCACTTGAAAAACATGAAATAGAATAGGATAGAAAGTAATAGAGACATTCACATAAGTTCATGAAACTTACTTTGGGTGAGGTGTGTGTGTGTGTGTGTGTGTGTGTGTGTGTGTGTGTGTGTGAAAGAAAGACAGACAGACAGAAATACAGAGACAGAGACAAACAGAGACTGAGAGTGAGAGACAGATTGACAGAGAAAGGCCTTAACTTGTAACATTGGCAACTAAATGAACACAAAGAATGAAGGCAAAAGAGTTACCTTCCAGGTGGAGTTCAGTGAGGTTCCTCATCACTTGGAAAATAATACTACTATAATGAAAATAGGTAAATGTATTAAGAAAGAAGATAGAAACTGAAGGTGAGTTGAAGACAAAATCACTAACATTCAGGTAAATATATGTTGTATAACACGACCCAGTCCTCAGAAGGCTGAGATGTATGACCTTCCCAAAGGCGGCTCCAGCCTAGTGTCTTTTTATAGTAACTATTGGAACTGCCTATTTTCTTGTCTACCTCCATCTCACACAGTGAACACCATAAGACAAGGATCTGCCTGTCATTATATTCCCCACTCTTGAGCATAACACTTAGAGCACAGTGGAAACTTAGCCTTGTATCCTGTATTAGTCAGCTTTATTGGTTGCAACAGAAACACACAGGTGAATTTTTTCCTTTAATAAGAAACACTGACCCTGTGATTTATGTCTTTTTACCTCAAAAAATAATACTACTGACCATTTTGGCTTCTTGGTAGATGATTCTAGCACCTTAGCTTAAATTCACTTCAGGAATTGCTGACATGAGCAGAAAGTGAATCCATTCAATATGGGATAGTTCTTAATTGCCAAGAAATTCAAGTTTGGGGAAATGGGTAAGAATAAGAAACCTAGTTAAGGCATGAACCTAAACTTTAGCCAAAATGCTCATACTATGAAACCAGACTACTTTAGGATACTGTCACTTCTAAGTTTCATTTTTTCTTTATGTATTTCATACAAGGTGTACAGGGTCTCACTACATAGGCCAGACTTATAGTGATTTCTCCTGTTTTCAGCCTCCTAAGCATTGGGATTACAGGCATGCACTACCATGCCCATTCTAAAGGCATGTACCATCTTATCCAGTCTCAATCTCTGTCTCAAGAAGCACCAGGGATGGAGCCAGCATGGCATGCTAGGAATTGAATCCCAGCTGCTGCACTCTGCCTAAGCAGGCTCTTCTATTTGTCTGGCCCTTCTTTCTAAACTTTAGATACTCCAGCTACTACCACCACTATCCCAGGCAGTAGTCAGAGAATACAGCCTCTGCACTGTGGTTGCTGTTACCTCTGAAGATTTATATCCCTGCCCCTTCTTCTCCTCTACCCCGTGTTTTTAGCATCCTACAGCTGAATCTGATTGGTGGTGCCTACGTGATGTGCCTCTGTCTCTCCATGAGGGGCGACTGGAAGCTGAGCATCTGTACATCTTACATTTTAAAATTTTATCACAGAAGGTTATCTAATATACTTCCAAACAAAGAATATGCTGATGGCATATAATCCCATGAATTGCATCAGGCCAGTCTCCGGCCCCTACTGCTGCCTTGAACTAAGATGAGTGTGGTGGAAAGGCTTTAGCTGCAAGCATGGAAGGCTCTGAACACTGTATAGTTATGCCTGATGCACACCACCTAGATCCCTGAAATGACAGGAGAATGCCACCATCCTCTAATAGAAATCACTGACCCTGAGATTTATGTTGTCTTACCTCAAAAATGATACTGCTATCATTTCAGCTACTTGGTTGTGATTCTGGCGCCTTAACTTAAATGGTGCCAGTCACTTCAGTAATTGCTTTGGAGTCTATGTCAAGCATTTCCAGCCCTGTGTACCTGCTGTTTGTAGTGACCTCATGAAGACACTCGGCCTGCCTGGCATTTGTCTGAGTAGATCCTGCCCCATGCCAGCCCAGCTGTCATCTCTGCCTGTTCTTAAGTAGCACACTTTACACCCATCTGCTGCTTGAGTATTCCACGAGGCAGGCTGAGCTATTTCTTTTGGGATAAGGGTAGATTTCTGCCATGTAAACACACATACATTTCTTCTCCTAATCAATGTGTAAGAAACCTTCGATCCCTGGGCCTACTGTGCTGGCCTCACCCTGGTGTACTCTGAGACAGCAATTGAGACTGGGCATGGTCATGCATGCCTGTAATCCCAGCTCTTAGGGGGCTGGAAACAGATGGATCTAGTAGTGAGACCCTGGACACCATGTAGACCCTCCCCTAAAATACAAACCAAAAGCACAATCATTACCTATTTTATTCAGAAAATGTCATGCCTTAATGCTTCCCATTAAGAAATCCCAGATTTAAAAAGCCAAAGTAGGTCATGGTGGTACACACCTGTAATCCTAGGACTCTGGGAGTCTGAGGCAGAAGGGTGGCAAATTCAAGACCAGACTGAAGAACTTAGAGAGTCTCTGTCTCAAAATGAAAGAATATTTTAAAAATTGGGTAAGCATGTGTCTCAGTGTGAAGGCCCTCATTTCAAAGCCCAGTAGGAGGAGGAGAAAAAGCCAAAGTAAGAAAGAACCTACAGTAAGGATAATTGTGTATAAAGTTATTTTTTTCTGTTAAAAAATTATAGGCTATTCTCACATGTAGTTTTCAGTGTATTTAGAAAAAATAGATACTTAGTAATAGTACATTAAAAACACATCTGAGAGGGCTGGGGTTGTAGCTCAGGGGCAGAGTACAAACTTAGTATGTATGAGCTGCAAGATTCAACCACCAGCACCACAAAACAAAAGTCAGACACACCTGGAAAAGTGAGCTCTGCACCTATTGGGGAAAGTTTATGTGACATTTCCACCTGCGCTTTTAGAATTTGAAGCCTCAAATACTTGCTAAGGAAGTTAACAACAATATCAAATTGCTTCCTTGTAAATTTTCTCATAATAAAACATCTACTGGTATCTAAGCAGTGCTTCACAGAGGACTCCTCATCTTTGTCTTTTTCACTCACTATTTGATTTTTAGGATTTGTCTCTGGCTGTGCATGCTTTTTTCTCCTCAGTGCATCAGAATCATCCACAAATGACCCTCCACAGAGCTGGCCCCATTCTTCCCTGCCAGAAACTCTGAATCTGCTCAGCTGTAACACCTGCAAGAGTTACATGAGGAATTCTCTGGGCTATTAACCAAGAAGTGGGTTGCTGATCCGGGGGGCAAAAGGAGATTAGTCCTCTCAATGGCTTCATATAATGCCTGCTCTGGTTCCCAGACCTGTCTGTCATGAATAAGGCCTCTGTGCCCCATATCTGGGCCAAGGCTTGACATTTTCTAGTTTCCACCCAGACTGATAAAAAATGGAATGGTTGTTTTAGTTTTCACCTCTCTGATTATTACTGAGTTTGAGCTATGACATTTAATCATAAAGCATCTGGGTTTCTTTGGTTCTCATCCCATTCACTATTGTGGGTCCTGCCTTTTAGTATTGGAAGAGAAGTCCTTTTTATATTTCAGATATTAACTGTTTATTATTACTATACATAACAAAAATGTCTTCAAAGTATATTATCTCAGTAGCCCTGTTACTTTACAATTCCTTGAGCAGAAATCCTTCGTGTTAATATAATCCAGTGTTATAATTTTTGCTGGGCTGAGGAAATATCTCCAAAGTCTAAGCACCTGTCTGGCAAGTGCAAGGACCCATGTTCAATCCCAGGTACCGCATGCCATGGAATCCCGGGGGGCTGATCCTACCACTGAAACTGGGTGTGGTGCCCTATAACTGTAATCCCAGTGCTGAGGAGAGCTGGACATGAGGATCACCATGAGTCCGAGCTGTGTAGTGACACCCTCTACCTAATAAATAAAACATTAAAATTTCTTCTAATTTTTTTTGTTTAATGGATCTAATTACCCAACCTAATTGCTTTACAAATAAAAGATACATAGTGTTTATTAGGTAGAGGTGACCCAGCCAAATATTTGTCTTCACAGCTAAAAGTGACCCGATGCTGTATTTTCTCATGGCTCAGAACTAGGTGAAGTGGGGGGATGTGTGGCGGGTGAGCAAATTAAATTAAATTTGGTTAAGAAATAAATACTTATACGCATATGAGGTGAGTCAGGTCCCTTCTACTCTGGCTCTTAGTTTTCTCATCTGGGAAACATACAGAAAGATGTATACAAAGATCTCCTCCCAAGTATGCAGGCCTGTCATATGGGCCGGCTGTTACTGGGGCAATCAGAATCCAGTCAGTTCTTTGCTTTGTTTGCCACAATTCTGAACCCTTTTAACATTTCCCTTAAAGAAGCACCTACCTATGTTTAATCACTTTGAAATTAGATTGAACAAACATAAGATTTTCTAGTCATTTGTTTACCTATTGAAGAGATACTTGCTTGCTGTCTACTCTATATCAATTCCTGAGCTACAAAGAGAAATCAGAAGAGAAGAATCAACAATGAGACAGAAGCAGCATAATTAGATTTTAACACAAACTGTATGAAGCTCAGCTTGAGACAAGTGGATCACTCATGATGACCAATTAATTTCTCAATTTTCAACTATATTCCAACACTGCTTGATGCGGATGAGCCATGGGAGGGGGAAGGAGGAGGAATGTTACTCAGAGAGAAAATAAATCCTGCTTCTAAAGGTGGTTTAATTCACTAATGATAAATTTCAAGGTCAAATTATGAAAGGACGAAGCAGGGGCTGGTGGTACACTCCTATACTACCTGCACTCTGGGAGCCTGGAGGAGGAGAATCAAAAGTTCACATCCAGCATGGACAACTTGACAACTGTCTCAAAATAAAATGTTCTAAATGGTTGAAGGTATAGCTAATTTAAAAGACCCTGGATTAAAACCCCAGAAGCACATTTTTTAAAATGAGAGGATGTTAAGAAAGTCTAGCTAGTGAAACCAAAAGTCTGTCACTTGGCATTAGGGAGCCGCTGAGCTTCCCAATGCAATCAATATCAAAGAACCGAAGTTGTACTTGGCCTATGCCTAGAGAAACATCTAGATAATGGCTTTACACCAATAAAAACAGGAGCACAGTGTGAGTCACAAGAGAGCATAGGTATATAAAGTCAGCTACATAACTCGTAAGACCTTCCTAAGGCAAAGAGGAACATGTGTGTCTGCAAAAGCAGAAGTCCAGAAGGGTACTTAGATTAGGTAAGCTAATCTGACACATTGCTTCTTCTGAACTTCTGACTTAAATTACTTATGTGACTTTCAACCATTTTCCCACTTTCATAAACACAATAAAGGAAGTTTGTGTACAAAATATACACCCATAGGCACACTTCCTCAACAAATGGTTATGTTTTGCACACTTTTCTTTCCCATTCTTTTGTGGTAAATGAGAACATTGTTCAAGAAAACATGAAAATGAAACATGATCCCAAGCACTGTTTCTTTAATTTCTAGTAGGGAAAATTGTTCATGATTCATCTTAAAATTAGCATGACACAATATTGCCATAACTAGGTCTGAAAACTGGTTGAAAATTAATGACCTATCTCATCTTCACTGAGCCTTCCAGCTGTTTGCCATCTCTTTTGCTATAAATAGTAGCTACTATTTGTTGATCTTGAGCTATGAGCCAGACATCTCCATGAAATATTGCTTGGCTTTACAAAACTTCTGAAAGACAGGCTTGGTATTCTCATTTTACAGATGACCAACCTGAGTCTCAGAAACTTTGTTTTCCTAGTTATTTGACACTGTAAGTGATAAGCCAGAATTTGTAATTAGGACAGCCATGCTCCAAAATCTAGAATCCCAGTCTTCTCTTTTGAAAACCAATTTATCTTCCAGCAACAAAAGTGAGATAAATGAGAAGCCCCGGTCAAAACCAGCCCCTAATACCTACTAGACACCTACTGATTTTGGAGATGCCCCTTTCTCAAACCAAGACACTCAAAATTCCCAACGGTCATTTATAAAAACTCCTGGACAAAATTGAATTATGTTCCCTTAAAGGTTAGTATACTTAGTTTGCATGACCACATTGACACAGGACTCTTAGGTAAGATCACTCCCACAGGAAATTGTAAATAAATGGATGAAGTTACTTAGCATGGGAAGGGGAAGACGAAGAGGGAAAGGCAAAGCAATTGATACAGGACTTGGACTGTAGATCAGGACCATAAAGATGAACAAAACATCCTCCTTGACTACAGGTTTGTTTTGTTTTGTTTTTTGTTTGTTTTGGCTTTTTTTGTGGAACCAGGGATTGAACTCAGGCCCTTGTGCTTGCCAAGGAAGCACTCATTCCACTGAGCCATCTCCCCAGCCCCTTCCTTGACTACAGAAGGTTGGGAGATGGAAGGAGAAGACATGCGTCAGCCGTGGGGCTTTTGCAGTGCTTCTGTTCACCTCTTTAGAGGCATTTCCCCACAAGAGAAATATTCTAAGGGTTGAATGTTTTTCCAGACTCACACTGCTGGAAAACAGCAAGGCAAGAAGTTGCTGCTTGTGCCCACAGTCCACTCCATCCATCACAACCACATTCCTCCCACCCCACCAGGGAAGAATGTCCTGGAGTGCTTCTTTCTAAGCACGAGCTAACCAGCCCTCTGGGTCGCAAAGTTCTGAAGAAAAAAATATTACTGCCCCATTGAATACACTATGAGGTCCTTGTCATTAAATAAAATATCTAAAATATTCTTTTCATGTCTGGGAGCAGAAATTAATTAGAAAAGTGAATGCTTCTAGGAAACTAACTGACATTCCTTTGACAAAATGTAAGAGATTTAAGTAATGCCCAGTGTTACCTCTTATATTGCTGGAAAGTATTGTGATTACTAGAGCTACATTGCTCCTGAATATGAAGATTTCCAGCCAAAGTGGGTATAGTTTGGTTTTTCCTCACCTATGTCTCAAGAGAATATTTCATAAAAAGTTAAGGAGAAGGATGCACCTGTGATTCTTCAAAAGTGAAAGGCTTGAGTGACTAGATCCCAGGAGGGCCTTTACCTTCCTCTACTCTTTGGCAGCAATGGTGAACCCTTTCAGTGATATAAAAAGCCCAATAAAGCACACATACCCTAGGTTCACCATAAGTGCTCAAAGGCCTTTTCCAATGCATGGTTCCTGAAGCTCTAGACCCAGATGTAAAAACCAAAAATGTATCTACTTCCACAAGGGTCTAGGTTTACCTGGGGGAAAGCCCCTCACATAGCAGGTTCAATAAAATCTTCAGAAGGCTGATCTTATCATCCTAGTATGTTAAGCTCATCACTGTCTACACTGCACCAGTTCTGACACATTAACAGATAGGCCTTCCTCATCAAGACTGTGGTGACCCTTTAACCTACATCAGAAACTGTTTAATCTACATCTCAGGGTTGTATTTTTTTTTTCTTTTTGAAGCACAGTTTCACTATATACTTCAAGTCAGCCTCAAACTTACTACACTGTATTGCCCAGGCTGGCCTTGAATTTGTGATCCTCCTACCTCAATCTCCTGGTTACTAGAATTACAGGCCTGTGTCACCACACCCAGTTCCTCAATGATTCTTCGATAATGTTCAAAGACCACTGGACTAGAGACTGAGAACAGTCAAAGATTGGACAACAGTGCTACAAATGTGAATATGTTCTGATTAACACAGTATGTTCTAATTATTCAGGTCAATGTATCCTACAAAGTTATCACAGACCCTAAATTAACAAACACTGAGACACAGTCACTAAGGGAAATACAGGTTAGGTTCCCACAAGATCTAATCATATTGTTTTCATCAAGCAATACATATATAACCTTGTTTTAGGTGTGTTTCTTTTCAATGACAAGTAAATTAGTATATATTGTTAGTACATTAAAATTGAATGTCAAGACAGTGTCTCCATGGTCAGATCTGGAAAAGCTTCTTTTTTGACTTCATATAACATTTGTTACATGATTGACTTATGAAAATATTGATACATAAATATAAAACTTTTCATATGCAGTGAACCTGGAGCCTTTGAATGGGCAAGGTTTGGATTCAATCCTTTCTACGGAAGCAAGCATCTGCCTTCCCGGATTATATCAAAGTGTAGGGAATGCTGTGAGGGTTATGTCGCCAGAAATCCTGTTTGCTGATTGCCATGAAGTTCCTCACCCAGTGGCTGTCCTGCAGCAGGCGGGTGTCATTGACCACCACCTTGAAGTGGTACTGTTCCACCAGCACGTGGATTTTGCACTGTTTGCCCATTGCAAAGGGGGAGGCTTGGGGCCACTCCTCCCAGCCCAGGCATTGTTCTGTTTAGTATTGCACACAATGACTCACCTGTTGTTCTCCTTGTAGTGTGGGTTGAAGTGGAGGGCCATGTCATTCCCTTACTTGAAGTCCAGAGCCAGTCTGTTGAAGTTGGATACCCATGATTGTTATGACCATGTGCGGGATGACTCCACCAGCCAGGGGCAGGACACAGTCGGCGATCCAGAGAGTGAATTCAGTGTAGGGGCTGGCACCAGGGTAGTCTCCGGGTATGGCACTGCGGTAAGAGACAGATGTACTGGGGCCTGGGTAAGCTCTGGGACCTACCTGCCCTAGAGGAGGTACCTGTCCGGGGTAAGCCCCAGGAGCAGGTTGCCATGGGATAGGTGCTACCAGGATAGGCAGCACCTGAGTAGCTCCCTGCCCCACACAGGTTCCCCTAGGCTCCGGGCCACCCTTGAGAGTTCGATGTCCAGATCTAGATAAGGCATCGTTAAGTGAGAAGCCTTCTGCCATCCTCCCACTGCTGCGCTGCTGCTGCTCTGCTGGGACCGAAAAAAGCTTTTCTAACACATGCATTTTATCAGAAAAGCACACCACTACCTTTATGTACTTAAGAACTCCAGGCCGCACTTCAGGACTGTGTTTCAACATCGTGCAAAATCACAAAACTATGGAACAAATGGTGAAAAGGCCACTAGAATATGAAAGCTAAGGCAGTATTGTAGGATGGCACCTCATTTCGTCTCAACTTAGAATATGCTTACGGCATGGCTTAAATCTTTCTTAACCCTGTGCACACTCTTAAGTGACTCTGGAAGCACTGTAAGTATTGATTTAGAGTTACAAATAAACTTTAGGTAGCTCACTGAAGCCTACTAAATTTTAGCCTATTACATTTTTCAAATAGATCCACAAAAAAGTGAATATACTTTACATCACCATCTCCTTACCTGATTTTATCCCACAATAACTCTGGAACTTAAATAGAACATCTATTATTTTGACTGACAACATTCAAATGGGAGAGAGGAAAACAAGAGAGCCAGGAAATTTAGGCCTTTTAGGCTATGGTTCTTCACTTTTTTTTTTTTTTTTTCAGTACACAACAAGAGGAAGATAATTTTGCTAACTGTGTTAGATTCAAGAACTTCTCATTCAAGTGAAGAGGTCTCAGGGAATTCAGGTGCAGAGAATTGTTAGCAGAGAATGCTAACGCTGTGAGAAACCAGGGAGAGCCAGAGGAGGTCCTATCCTGGTCATGGAGGAGGGCGTAGTCACTTGTGTGCTGTTTATGTGAGCTAAGGGTTACAAGAATTTCCTGGGATCCCCACATAAACTTCAGTAGATCATGAAGGCCAGAGGAAACAAAAATCAGTTCCTGATCCAACGTTTAGAGACAAGTGGGAGGTACATAGTAAAAAGTAGGCAATCAAGTAAGTAGAGTTTGAGCTGAAGACATGAGTCTTGAGATGCTGTTTGAAAAATGTGGCAGTTTTTGTCCTAACCATGAGGACAGGCTATTCCAAGTAGTTAAGATAATTTGAGCAATGGTTCTAAGGTGTTCACAGTTAAGTTCCTGTGCTGTTACTTTCTATCCAGGAACTACAGAAGTTTCTGAAACCCTTCTCAGACTCAGTTTATTGATTTTCAAAATGATCTGAAAATGGGGATTCAATTCAATTCAGGTTAATATGCAAACAGGGAGGAGAAATCATGCTGAAGGCAAGAAGGAAAGTCTGTAAGTATAAAATAACATGGTGGGCTTGAAGAGCTGAGCCCCGCTTCATGGTATTGAGTAATACAGGATGAACCATCCTCAGAGAACAGAATTAGACAATGTCTGATGGCAGTCCTCCCCGTAGGCACCTGGTGGATCTGTTGTGGAGGACTAGGAGAATGATGTCTGAGAAAGAAGACTGCAGACTGCTGAACAAATACAAAACAGTAACTCGCGTGAAAACAGCAAACTTGGAGGGGGGCGAGGTGGGATGATAGCAACACAACAATGCAAATTTTTCTAAAAGAGGATATTCGAACAAGCAATGAGGGTGCACATTTATCTCATTTATTAAATGGCAGATCATTTAGTTGGAAAGCTTGGAGGGAACAGAAGTTTTGGACATTTGATCTGAAAAGTCAATGGAGACTTCTGGAGGCTGAAAAGTGGTTACAATTCCACAAGTAAAGAGTTTTAGGGATCCAGATAAGGCTTGCTACATTCATGCTACTAGGGAAAATGTGAAGTTACTAGATGTTTTGAACTCAAATAGTGATGTCTGCTACACTAAGAAGAAAAAGCAAGGGCCTTGAAAAGAAAAATCTTAAAGCTGCAAGGGACAACACATTGGATACACAATCTGGAGCCCAGCTGCCCAGTGCTAAAACTTAGCTCTATCATGCTACAGTTACATGGCAGTTATTCAACCACTTGGTGCCTAAAATTCCTCCTCTGTAAAACAATGAAATCCATGGGAGCTGTGAAGATTAGTAAAATTTCTACATGTAGAATGCTTAATTCGTATCTAATATTATTCAGTAAAGGTTAGAATTTATTCATTCCACCACCCACTTTAGAAATGCCCTGAAGTTCAGAGAAATGGGCTTATCCAACATCTTAGAACATTTATAGTCCTCATTTATTTGTTTTTGGGGGCTGGAAATCGGATTGAGGATTTGCCAAGCAAGTGCTGTGTCACTGGCCTATATCTCTGGCCCTTCTAGTGCTCATTGACCTGCACATTAATAGCAAAATCCTGATTCCTTCCATGTGTGGGAAGACAACCACAAGCAACATTAGCTTCTACTGGCACTAAAAAGAAAGAGTGGGACTGATTTTAATTGATGAGGCCAGAGTTTAAGGAGCTACAGGGTTAAACGATAGTCTAATCTGAGGTTGGTGAAATCTTCTGAAGCAGAGACTAATGGATCATACTGTGTGTGTGTGTGTGTGTGTGTGTGTGTGTGTGTGTGTGTGTGTGTGCGTGTGTGTGTGTTTTAGGGAAGGGTCTACAGGGTGTTCAGGGTCTCGCTACTAGGTGGGACTCAGAGTGAGTTGCCTGTTTACAGCCTCCCAAGAGCTGGGATCACAGGCGCACACCACCATGCCCAGTCTCAATCACCATCTCAGTGCACCCCAGGGGTGGGGCCAGCACAACAGGCCCACGGATCAAACCCCTGGCCTCCTGCCTGCTTGCAGGAGCTTTAATCCAGGAGCTATTTGGCTGGCCTCACACTTTCTTTTTCTTTTTTTAAAAGAACATAAAATAGACATAGAAAAACAGCTTTAGAAATGATAGAAGATTTCACCAAATGAAGTAATAATTCAACAATGGTTGTTATAATACATGATGCTATCTTCAAATTAGTTATTTAGATTACCAGATATGAATGTGTAACATTCATTTAAAGAAACAAAATAATACAAAACAATAACAAAGAATTTTTAAGAAATTCAAAGGAGAAGAAAATCCAAGTTTTAAAAAAAGTTTTAAGCATTAACTTCTCCTTTCAAAAGAAAAGCTGAAATTGACAATACAATTATCCAAACTATTCTGCATATATATATTCTAAATATATTTTTCTAATATTTTTTTACTCTTTCATTTGTCCTTTTCCTCATCCCAGTTTTTCCTTCCCACTGAAAAATTTGTTTCCCTTTCACAGTATCTGTTGTACTCTTTAGATTTTCATTACTCTTTCAGGTTTTCACACTAGTAAGAAAATATGATGTTTGACATGTGGATCTGATATATTTCACTTATGTCTCTAGCTTCTTCTATTATCTATGAAAGTCTCTAATTTATCTTTTTATAGCTTAATAATGCTTCATTGTGTAAAAATATCATCGATATTTTATCCATTCCTTATTTGATCAACATTTGGGTTGTTTCCAACATTTAGCTATGACAAATTGTGCTGCTATAAACATGTGTGCACATATATTGCTGTGGTATGATTTCAATTCTTTCGGAAAATTACCTAGGAGAGGAATAGCTGGCTTAAATAGGACCTCCAATCCTAGCTTTTTGAAGAATCTTCATACTGATTTCCATAATGGTTTACCAGCCTGTATTCCCACCAACAGTGGAGAAGGGATCCTTTTTCCCTACAGCCTCTCTAGCATTTATTATTGGTTGAATTCTAGATGATAGCCAATCTTTTTGGCATAAGATTATCAGTCAGTATTATTTTAATTTTCATCTCTTGAATGACCAATGATGTTGAAAAGTTTTCATATATTTATTTGCCACTTGTATGTCTTCATTTGTGAAGTATATACTTATCTCAGATGCCCATTTTTGAATTGTCTTTGAATTTTGAATACATTTTTTTGATCTTTTATTTATTTATTTGGTACAGGGTCTTGGTATGCAGCTCAGGCACATAGTGATTCTCGTGGCTCAGCCTCTCCAGTGCTGGTGTTACAGGCATGCACCACCACGCCAGATTTCAGAGGTTGGCTCAGCAAGGGACCAACATAGTTTGCAGTACCAGGTATCAAACCTGGGTCCTTGGACTTGCCAGGCAGGTGCTTAGACCACTGAGCTATCTTCCTGGCCCAGGTCTCTGAATCTGGGAAGCCATATATTTTTTCAGTTCTTTGTATGTTCTTGACAGAAACCCTCTGTCTGGTTCAGACTTTCCAAAGCGCTCTAAATAGGTGGACTAAGCAGTGGGCACTGTTCACCATCTAACTGTCCTCCAGGAGATAGCAGAGGTGCAGAAGACAGGATGGCAGATGGGGAGGTGTAGAGAATTACCTTAGGAAAAGAAAACAGAATGTTATCTGTTCACTCTGTTATGCTAAGCTGGAGTGGCTGGCTTGGACAAGTGCATCCTGCTTCCCCCCCCCTCCCAGCACCATTTCTGGCAATGCATTTTATCTTCTCGCAGATGGCTGCAGCTGCTATGGCAGCATCTGTTGCTGCTCTTTCACCTTCCAGCTTTGGCAAGACAAGCTGGCAAAATGAGCTTGCAAGGTCTGTCAGCCCCGGGAGTATCACTATCTTTCAAAATTGCGAAAAGAATGTAATAAATTCAAGACAGAGGAAGTGAGGGTGCTACAAGCTGCAATGACTGGGGCCGGCTTGACTTGAGACTCTGCTTCATATTAGCTCCTCTTGTGGGATTAGAAGCCCAGAAGAAGTTTGGATGTGCTTATTAACACCCACTTTTAGGATTGCAGACCCTCAGGAAAGGAAGAGGCTCCGCTACAAAGAGCAATAGAACTTGCAGACAGAGCCACAGTGAAGGCTCAGACAAGCACTATGAAGCGACGAAGAGGACAAGCTAACCCCTGGCTTCCAAAGCCTTGCTGTACAAGACAATCCTGAGTAGGTCCTCACCAGGCCTGGAGATGCACTCAGACCCCCATCTACCTCTGTGCCCTGGGTCTCACAGGCAGTGTCCTTCTCACCATCGCTGCCATGTCTGTCCCATCTTAGAAAAAGTTGATGTAGTTTTCTGCTTTGCACTCTCTTCCCTGTCAAGATTTGTATCATGAGCTCCAGCTGATTGGCTTGAGCTCTGAGTTTCTGTGTAGCTCTTGTCATGTTCTTCCCTTGAAGTCTGTCATCCAACCAGGGACTAAGCAGAATGAGGATATACAGATTTGTCACATTGCATATTTGATCATTACTGCCCAGAGGCTCTGAGTGCCACATCTTCCAACAAAGGCAGAAATACTGGCTGCTAAAGCAAGTTTGAACTAAGCCTGGACTTATGGTGTCCTCTGAGGATTTGTGAATTGAAAGGAAGGTCTTCCCTATCACTCTACTGTCTCCATCAAGTTGCTACAGGAGGAATCAGTGAGCCATTAAATTACCCTCAGCCATCACTGGAAATTGGAAGAGACTCAGAAGTCAAGAAATAGAAGGCCAGAGGAATGTCAGGTCAATATTTTCCCAGTGAGTAACCATTTCTATCAACTGACAGTCCACAGGGTAAATGATAAATTTTGAAGAAAATTTCTTTAATGAAAAGACATACAAGAAATGGAGGAAGTTACCATAGTTAGCATAGATCACTCACATAGTCAGTGAGTGCTCAACTGGGACACTCTTCTAGGAATTAGTCACAGAAGAATTGCAAGCATGTGGGGTCCAGAAAGGGAAGAAATCTTAGTGGGGAGGGGGCATAAAAAATAAGCTAATTCCAAAGTCAGAGGGTACTGGATTAGAGGAAAGCTAACAGACAACACAAATACGAAGAGTGAAGAGGGATACTGTGTTCAAAGCAGTGACAGGAGCACAGGTATCCATCTTCTCTCTTACCAAGGGTTCCATTGAAATAAGAAAATTAAGCAGACATATTTTTTAAAAAGAAAAATAAACACTAAAAACAATGGTATGCATTTTCCAAACAAGATTGTAGGAGAGTAACTGTGGTTGGAACATTATCTTGTCATCTTCAAAGTAGTTGATCAGTAGGGGCCTGCCCCTCAGCTCAGTTGTTTAGGCACCTGCTCATGTAAATGCAGTCAGGCACAGGATACCTTGGTTTGACCTTCACCTTCAACTGCCTTACCATACCTGCCCTTAAGGTAGCCTGAGCCAGCCAAAGAAAATCAAATGATTCTAAAAGTAGTTGATCTTATTACAAGGTCTAAGCATGAAATATTGATCAAATAATGTAGGCATATACCTTTTCAATGAGCTAATGGTAATTAATAGTATAACTATCCTAACTATTGTGCATGTGTATTTATATGTAATACATATTTATTATAAAAGTGTGTGTGTATATATATATATATATTTATATTTATATTTATGTATATATGTATCTCTGTGTGTGTGTCTGTATTTATCTATTTTTCTTTTTCCCTTCCTTCTTTTCTCCTTTCCCCTAAAGAGACAGTCACAACAGTACTAGAAAACATTAGGAATGTCAATCAACAGACTAAAAATGTTACAGATTTACACTATCTAGAGAGTACTAGGCTCAGATACTGAAACCATCACAAAAGTTAGCTTAGCCAGCGTTCAGTTCTTCTCAGGGGTGTTCAAGCACCTAAACACAAGCAAAGAAGTCACTATGGACATCGTTAGAGTAGTCAGGATCCACATTTGGAACAGCAAGGCCCACCAGGCCTTTACCACCACTTGTTCTGCGGAGTATCTGGCCCAGCACCTTTTGCCCCTGGGCTCAAACTCAGGCACCGATTACCTAAAGAAATAATGTGCTCTTTTTAGGAAGACTCTTCAAAGTACGGTTCCAGTTCCAGAGAGCTGAGATGAGAGAGGCTGTCTGTCTCTAACTAAAAAGGATCATTTAGGGATTCTACACTGAGGGGCCTGAGGGAATAATGATGATAAGAAAGAGAAGAAGAGAGAAACAAAATGGATTGCGCATCCTACGTGCTAGGTACAGTTCCTACTATGCGCCCCTACTATGTGCTTAGTACTGTTCTGCAGATATACATCATCTCACTCCATCCTCGCCACGTTACAAGACACTGCTGCTATTACCATCTCCATTCCACAAATAAGGAAAATCAGTCACAGAAAATGGTAATTGGCCTTCTAAGATCACAAAGATACAAAATGGAGATTCTAGAATACAGACCAACACAGACAAAGGAACTACAGAATAATGTACAGGACTACAAGATAAACCCTGAGAAGACTTCAATGACCACATAAGAAATATAAAGTTCATGTGTTGGTATATAAGTTTTGATCTACCTAGGTCTTAACCATCCAGCAGAAAAGTATAAAAGTATAAAAATGAAGTATACATCGTGAGCCCATAATATTAAGCTGAGCT